>CAUYLG010031807.1:0-54489 GCA_963573385.1 Cacajao melanocephalus | reverse complement strand
AACCCAGCCAAAACTTCAAAAACAGCCATTGTTGTTTTTTTAAAACAATTAACAAATAAAATTTTCCCAAATTTAAAAAAATAAAAAAACCAAACCAATTAAAATTTTTGTTTTTTTTTTTTTTTTTTTTTTTTTTTTTTTTTTTTTTTTTTGCAGAGATAGAAAACCTTATCCTAAAGTTTATATGAAATCTAAAAGATTCCATGTAAAACAAATCATCAGAACAATCCTGAAAAGGAAGAACAAAGTTGGAGGACTCATACTTCCTGATTTCAAAACTTACTATAAAGCTACAGTAATCAAAACAGTGTGGAACTGGCATGAAGACTGAAATATAGACCAATGGAATGGAATAAAGAGGCCAGGAAAAAAAAACCCATCACATATATAGTCATTTGATTTTGATGAGTGCCAAAACCATTCACTGGGGGAAAAGACAGTCTTTTCAACCAATAATAATGGGAAAATTGGATTATTCACATACAAAAAAATGAAGTTGAATCCTTACTGAACACTACATACAAAAACAAACTCAAAATGGATCAAAGACCTAAATCTAATTGTTAAAACTATAAAACTCCCAGACAAAAACACAAGGGAAAATTTTCTTGACACTGGTTTTGGCAATGGTTTTTTGGTTATAACTCCAAAACCACAGGCAATAAAAGAAAAAAAAATAAACTTCATTAAAATTAAAAACTTTTGTACAACAAAAGACACTATTAAGAGAATAAAAAAACAACTCGTGGAATGAGAGTAGAGCTGTAAAGCATGTATCTGCTAAGGGATCGCTATTCAGAATATAGGAACTATAACTCAACAATAAAAAAAAAAAGCCAATTCCAAAAGGGGCAAAAGACTTGAGTAGACATTTGTCTAAAGAGAACATGCAAATGCACAATAAGCACATGAAAAGGTGCTTAACATTATTTGTCATTAAGGAAATATAAATCCAAACCACAACAAGATGTCATTTCACACCCATTAGGATGGCTGTTGTTGTTTTTTAAAAAAGGGAAAATAACAAGTGTTGGTGAGGGTATTAAGAAATTGAAACCTGTGCATTGCCAGTAGGAATGTAAAATGGTACAGCTAAAGTGGAAAACAGTTTGGCGATTCCTCAAAAAGTTAAAAGATTATAATACGATCCAGCAATTCCTCTGCTGGGTATGCACCCAAAAGAAAACTGGACCTTAAACAGCTACTTGTACACCAATGTTTATAGCACCATTATTCACAATAGCCAAAAGGTGGAAATAACCTAAATTCTATAAACAGACGAATGGATAAACAAAACATGGGATAGCTGTACAACGGAATATTATTTAGCCTTAAAAGGAAGAAAATATTGATACATGCTACAACACGATGAAACTTGAAAACATTATTCTAAGTGAAATAAGCCAGATACAAAAGGATGAATATTATATGAGTCCACTTATTTCAGATACCTGGAATAGACAAATTCACAGAGATAGAAAGTAGAATAGAGGTTGCCAGAGGTTGGGTGGAGGAAGGACTGGGAAGTTTTTGTTTAATGATTATATAGTTTCTGTTGGCATGTTGAAAACATTCTGAAAATGGATGATGATGATGGTTGCACAACATGGAGAATGTACTTAATACTACTAAACTGTACATCTATAAATGGTTAAAATGGTAAATTTTCTTGTACATATTTAACCACAATAAAATTTTAAAAATGATTGTCAAAACTGATGATGATATTTGGGAAGATTTTAAAGCCTTTTTCCTTATATTTTTATGACTTAAACTCTTTATAACAAATATATCACAAAACGCACAACTGTTTATAAAACAGTGGGGTGTTTTTAGAAGTAGCAGGGCTAATAATCGGTGGATAGAGCTCAATGAGGACTTCATGGGTTATTATTGCGCTTATTCCCATGATATGCCATCCAAAGTAGTATACAGCTCTGTGATTTCAGCCAAGGAAGGCTCTGTTTCTGCAAATACAGTGACCAATTTCTAGCAAATAAAAAAATGATCAGCTTTGTAAATAACTGATTTGCGTTATATTTCTAGCAAATGAAATAACAGATCATAGTAAACATAGGGTTTCTGTGGGAATCTCAAGTCCACATTTTCTAGCATTTCCAGGGACTTTACACCAACTGAGTGCAGCTTGGGTTGGATGATTTTTTTAAAGTTGTAATAATTGTGTACAGCAGGCATGTTTTATGAATTACACTGATTCTTTTGCTTAGAAAAAGGGCTTGCACCTGTTTTCTCTCAAAGGTTTTTACCATAATGCTCATGGCTTCTGTGAGTGCCATGTTGTGTGCTTGCAATTTCTATCTGGAAGGCATAATGCCATCTCCAGAGGCAAACACCCCGGATGCTTTTGGAGCAGTGACAGAGCCAGTTTTAAGCGCCAGCAAATGGATGCTGAATAAGCAACCCTTCCCAGATCCACAAAACACAAGACTATTCTGACCATTCAAGGGGACTGAAGGGGACAGGAATATATTCTGGATCCAAGATTTCCTTTCATCCACACTTTTGTTCCACAGACATTAACCAACACCTCCTGTGGGCCGGAAGCTGTGCTGGGCACCTGGGATACATGACAATGAAGGTGGCTTTACCTTGTTACTACTGTCGAGCTGCTCCTCATCCCTGGGGGAAACCTACAGTGGGTGAGCACTGAGAGGCCAAGGGCAGTGCTGTGACCCAGCAAGGCTAAGGGCCTCAGTTCCAAATGAGCGACCTGTCAGTGCCAGTCCATGGCTGCATCCTGAAGGCTTGTCTAACCACGCTAGAGTTAACTAGGGCTTTGCTGGCATTCTTGGCATTTTCCTAGGAGCAATGGAGAGGCAGAAACTCTTGTAAGCAGCAGGGTTACTCCCCAGCCTTCCTGCGCTGGCAGAGTGGGTATCTAGTATCTGTAGAGTGCAGAAGCAGAGGCACCTGGTGGAGCTGGGAGTGAGAGCAGATCCAACTGTCCTCTACCATCTGTTGTCAGGGAGCCCGAGGAGGCCAGGGTGAAGGCACAGACAAGGGAGGAAGTGACATAGAGATGGACACATAAAGTCTCCATGCCTTCATCCCATTCCTGTGAAAGCCACGAGAACAGTAAACATGAACCAGGAGGAGTGTATAGAGTGAGATGAGGAGAACACCAATAATTAGGTGTAAACCCAGGGAGAAAGCACGATGAAACTATGAAAGAGCAGCCAGGAAGGCAGGGGAATGCCAGCACAGGGTCGGGCTCAGAGCAGAAATCAGTCTTATGGGGGAAGGCATGGTCCATGGCATCCCACACTGCAGACACCCCACACAGGATGCCAGCTGAGGCTGTCCCCTGGATTGGGCCATTTTCAGGGGGCTGTTGAAACCAGGCCCCAAATAGTTAAAGAAACCAATGACTAACAGAAACTCTTGAGTTAGCAGCATGACAGGTAAAAAAAGAACTTGCTGAAACACTGAAAACTCCCTCTGCCTACGAGATTTTTTTTAAAACTGGCTGAAATCAGTTGTAACCAACACGGCCAATTGGAGTCTGTGCAGGACGAGCTTGCTAATATCACAGCCTGAATTTCCACTGCATGTTTCATACTAACTCCCCTGGAAATTGCATAGGAGACCCATGAGGAGGCATGGAGAGATAAAAATGCACGCTGGAGGACTTTCTAGACCTCCTCTTTCCTCCACCAATCACCTACTAATCTCAGAATACACCCCCTGAACCTTTTCTGATAAAAATACTGCTTTGGAGCCAGCACAAGAAGACAGATTTGAGCTTGACGTTCTGGTCTGTTTGTGAATCAGCTTGCAGTATAAAGCTTTTCTTTTCTCAGAAACGCGGTGTCATAGCATTGGCTTCAGCACACTTGGCAGTGAGCCCCTTTTGTTTGAAAACACACTGTTCACCATCACAACTAAGGAAGCTGTTCTGGTGCATTGAAAAGTGACCGCAAGGAGATCGTCTGGGTGGGTGACTCTCTTTTCAGCATGCAGAAGGTAGACTGGGAAGGACAAGAGAGAACGCTAAAGCCATTCAGACAAGTCAGTCTGGTAAGCGTGTAAGGTGGAGGAGCTGAGTGTGCTGAGCTGTTGAAAGGCAGAAGGAGTACAGTTTCCAAGAAGCCAGGTCCTGATGTGGCCTACAGAGAATCTTCGGCACGAATACATTCTTCTCAGAACTCTGAGTTCTGTCAGGGAAGCAGACGAATTCTCAGGCTCGCTGGCCCCACCTCTGCTACCTCCTCTCCATCAATCCAATTAGACTAGGACTGAGCCACATTTGACCCGGTCTTCTAGTTCCCAGAATGAGAGAAGGAATCACATAATTGCAAGGTGCAAGGTGATCCAGAGAGGTTGAGTGATATGGTTAAGTCCACACAGCTAGCTGGAGGTAAGTTCTACAGGACTCAAACTCTAAGTTCAATGCCGTTTCCATTACAGGATCGTGCAGTTGCTCCATATGGTTCAACCATTTCCGTTCCTTAAAAGGAGGGTTACTTTTCCTCCCGGCAGAGTCCTGCTGATATTGAATCAATAAACCTCCTTGGGAACATCACTGAGCTACGTTCTTCCATCAGAGGCACTGTTCAGGCACCAAGGAGAGTCTCACCCTATCCCTCCCCTTCTTCCACTTCAGAAAGGCACTGTGGGGCTGGGAGAATGCCCCAGGCTGGCATCAGTAGTAAGCACAGCCTACTCTTGATTCACAGCTGTGGTGATGAGGCAGCCTTCACACTGGTACTTGGCAGGCGGTCTTGGCTCTCAATAGAATGGTGCTTTGTTTCTACTAATGATCCAGTACACTGAATTGGGCTGGCACCAATGACCCTGGTACCTCTGCCAACCAGGTCACATGCTCTGGGCTTTCTGAAGCTCTGGCTCCTCAGTGCACTGCATAGCTCTGCACAGGACAGGGTGGAGAGGAACCTGGAGGCAGGATCTGTATTTCAGATAAACCTGACTGTGGCCTGAGGCTCTCTCCAGGCACGGCCCAAGGGATCTGGTCTGAGGACCAAAATGTTATAGGTTGATACGGTATTATATGTTTCGCATTATAGGTTGATATGGTTTGGCTCTGTGTCCCCACTTAAATCTCACTTTGAATTGTACTCCCTATAATCCCCATGTGTCAAGGGCAGGACCAAGTGGAGGTTAATTGAATCATGGGGGCAGTTTCCCCCATGGTGGTGTTGTGATAGTGAGTGAGGCTCGTGAGATCTGATGATTTTATAAGTGTCTTGCATTTCCCCTGCTGGCACTTCTCCTTCCTGCTGCTTTGTAAAGAGGGCACCTTGTTTCCCCTTCCCCTTCCACCAGGATTGTACATTTCCTGAGGCTTCCCCAGCCATGCTGAACTGTGAGTCAATTAAACCTCTTTCCTTTAGAAATGACCCAGTCTCAGATATGTCTTTATATTAGAGTGCGAGAATGGACGAATACATAGGTCTATTCAGGTTTTCAGTATTCTCTGAAGGTAGTTTTGATAATTTATCTTTTTCTAGGAATTTTTCCATTCCAAATTGTCTAATTTGTTGACATAAAGTTGTTTAAAATATTCACTTATCATTCTTTTAATTTCTGATGGATCAGCAGTGATGCTCGCTCTTAGATTCCTGATAGTTAATTTGTGTTTTCTTTTTTCTTGATCAGTTTAGCTAAAAGTTTATCAATTTTGCAATCTTTTTTAAGAATCACCTTTTCATTTCTTTGATGTTCTCTATAATTTTTCTCTTTGCTAGTTAATTGATTTCTGTCTAGTCTTTATTTCTTTCAAGGTTTAATTTGCCTCTCTCTTTCTCTAATTTCTTAAAATGGAAGCTTAAATTATTGTTTTGAGAAGATTCTACTTTTCTAAGTCTTGCTTTAGCTTCATCCTGTTAATGTTGATGTGTATAGAGATGTGTAAACACATAGTTTATTTTTGTTTCATTCAGTTCAACATCTTTCTAATTTCCATTGTAATTTTTCCCATCAACCCATAGATATTTAGAAATGTGTTAATTTCTAAAATTTGAGGATTTCCAAAACTTATTTTTGTTTCTAATTTAATTCCTTTGTGGCTGGAGAACGTACTCTGAGTGATTTAAATTCTTTCAAATATATTAAAAATTAGTTTTATGGTCTAGTATATGGTCTAACCTGGAGAATGTTCCATGTGCTTTTGAAAAAATGTTTATTAATTACTTGAGGGTGGAGTGTTCTATAAATGTCAGTCAGGTTGGTTGATAGTCTTGTTCGTGTCTTCCATTTCCTTGTTGATTTTCTGAATAGTTGTTCTATTAGTTATTAAAAGTGGGGTATTGAACTCTCTAACCATAAATGTTAAGTCTAAATCATCTATTTCTTCTTCTAATTGTATCATTTTTGCTTTGTAATTTTGAGACTCTGCCATTAGGTATTATCATATTTGTAATTATTATATATTCCTAATGTATTGATCCTTTATGACACTTACTGCTTTTGTGCTAAACATTTTTTTTAGTATTCTACTTTGATTCCTCTGCTGTTGTACTATATTTTTGGTTGCTCTATAGATTACAATCTGCATCTTATTTATAACCATCCAATATCTAATTCAATATTACCAAGAAAACATAAAAATATTGCTTTAATACTTTGTTTCCTCCCCTCTCCTTTATAATATGTCTCTCTATATGTTAGAAACCCAACAATATAGTGCAATAATGAATGCTTTATATAATCTAATGTCTTCAAACAAAATTAGAAGGGAAGATAACATGTTTATATAGTCTTTTGTTTATCCACAGATGCCCTTTTGAGTGCTCTTCATTTATATCTACAGATTCACAATCTCATCTAGATTTATTTCCTTTCACCCTGCAATACATCCTTTAATATTTTTCAATGGCAGGTCGGCTCCTAGTGAATTCTCTCAGTCTTTAACTGGGAATATCTTTATTGTGCCTTCATTTTTCAGTTCTGGTGGAAAAATAGAATTCTCGATTGAAAGATTTTTCCTTTGGCACTTGGAATGTCATTTTACTGCCTTCTGTCGTCTGCATTTCTGATGAGACATCAGTTGCTAACAGTGTTGCTCCCTGTTCATGAGTCATTTTTCTCAAGCTGCTTTTCGGATTCTCATTTTTTCCCAACAGTTTCACTTTAATGTGTCTAGGTATGTATCTCTTTGTGTTTCAAGTGATTTTGGTGCAAAGCAGTAGGTTAGAGAGCTCATGTGGAGTGCAGTGTCACAATCTCAGCTCACTGCAACCTCCGACTCCTGGGTTAAAGCAATTGTGCCTCAGCCTCCTGAGCAGCTGTGATTACAGATGTGTACCACTACACCCAGCTAATTTTTATATTTTTAGTAGAGACGGGGATTCACCATGTTGGCCAGGCTAGTCTCAAGCCCATTAGCTCAGGTGATCCACCTACCTCAGTCTCTCAAAGTGCTGGGATTATAGGCATGAGCCACCATGCCCAGTCAGTACTGTTTAATTTAAAGGTAGCAGGGCATGAATTTTTTAGGTGCCAAAACCTAAAGTATATATTACACAGGTGGTGATGGACATAATGAGAATGGCCATAAATCACAATGTTCCTGGGACGGCTCCAGTTTACATCTATTCTCCTGAAGTAATAATGAACAATATTCCTTTCACACTCAAAAGCTTTTGGTTTGAATTGTAAGCTACAAAAATTACTCTAATTATAGTCAGTCAAACTCATGCATGTGAAACATCTTCATTTCTGGGTGTCAGTACCAGACCATATAATTCAGAAACAAATAGAAGCTAAATGCATATACTCTTTTTTTGTTCTCAACTCATGATCATATAATAGTCTGTAGAGCCCTGTTAAACTCTGCTTCAAGACTGATGGTTCTATAATTCTTGCATCCTTGTGATGAAGAACAGAGGCAAACGGAAAGCATGTGATAGTATCTAACTCTTTTAGACATTTAAGAAAACACTGGTTGACATCAGTGGGGCTTAGTTGCACTGAGTGCCTGTTACATGTCAAGAACTGTGCCAGGTGCCTTGTACTCACAATTTCATGTATTTCTCACAAGATCTCAGTGAGGCAGAAATTACCATCCCTGTGAGTGGAGAAACCTAAGTCTCAGAGAGGTTAATAACTTTGCCAGGGACATACGGATGGAAAGAAAACAGGATACCCAGTTCAGAAACATCATTTCCTGGCTACATTTCAAGCCCAGGCAAAATTGGTGAGAGACAGTTATGTGCTTCTGGACGTAAAAGCCTAGAAGCACCCTGTGGGAGTGACACTAGGAAAAGGAGCTCATACAGTGAGTCCTCTTCCAAGTTTTCCCTGTGAGCAGGGTTAGTGTTCACAACATCTAACGAACAATATGGCAGCAGTGTGCACCGATGAGAGTGGGCACAGACTGAGCACAGGAGATGATGTGTCTGGGATTGTACTGGCACACCCCAGCACAGAGCCTTGGTCCTAAGCCTGCTCCCGAGAGAGGGCTCTTGTCCTGCATCCACTGCTGGGTGAGCCCAGGGAAGGGCTGGAAGGTAAAGGAGAAGATCATGGAACCCTGGCCATGATCAGGGACAGGGTTCTGATGAAGCTCCATTTCTTTTTCTTTTTTTTTTTTTTTTTGAGACTGAGTCTCGCTCTTCTTGCCCAGGCTGCAACCTCTGCCTCCTGGGTTCAAGTGATTCTCCTGCCTCAGCCTCCTGAGCAGCTGGGATTACAGGTGCCTGCCATCACACCTGGCTAATTTTTGTATTTTTAGTAGAGATGGATTTTGCCATGTTGGCCAGGCTGGTCTTGAACTTCTGACCTCAGGTGATTGCACCCACCTTGGCCTCTCAAAGTGCTGGGATTACAGTTGTGAGCCACTACGCCCAGCATCCACTTCTAACTTTATCTTCACCCCAACCATTCTCCCTCCTTCCCTCTCAGCATCCCCCGTTCCCATCCTCCACCTCATCTGCCACAAGTGTACCAGTAAGAACGCAGATCTTGGCATGTATTGAGCCAGTATATTCTTATGTTACTTCCCATTATTCCAGCTCAGTGGATTCTCCTGTTCAGCACTGGTGAGCTACAGTGAGGCGTCTCTGCTCTGTTTTCCCCTATCATGCTGGGGATGAGTAAGATCAAACCTCACCAGAATCTGGACTCCTTGAGAAGAAATAAGAGCATTCAGCTTTCCTGACCCAAAGTCTTTGGACACAAAGAATGTCTGGATTGGACAGTGACTGTTTTGGTTACCACCTGTCATAGGAAGAGGTAGAGATTGTCACCTTGATCCACTCTCATCAGAGATCCACTCTTGTCCAGTTATCAGAATTATCTGATGTCTTCCCCTATAAGGAAGCATACTTACAATGCAGAAATGCCAAATAATGACCTCACCCCTTTCTCCCTCATCTTATTCCACATACACATTTATAAAAACATGTTTTATAAAGGATGTCTGATCACAATGACTGGAGCTACATGGAAGCCAGGATTCTGTGCATTAGAACTCTGAGTAATTCTTAATGGAAGGAAGGAAGGGAAGTAGAGTGTGGGAGAGCTAGTGATGCCCGAACCTGGGTGTAAGGCACAGGTGGCACCATCAGCCACCTTAAGGCAGTGACTTTACAAAGGAGTAGCACAGAATCAGAGAGTGTAGCTGGGTTCATTTCATTCTTCCCAGATCAAGATGGAGAAGGGAGAAGGCCAGATGATGAGAGGGCTGGGCGCGATTGTTCCACGCCAGGAGAAGTGCTGAAGGTCAAGGTCCAGAAGTCAAGATTCAGCTGGGCAGGCTGCATCGCTACCAGACAGCCTCAGATATTCATCGTCAAATTGATGAACTGGGAAGAGAGAGAGAGAGAGAGAGAGAGAGAGATGAGGGCTCATTGTCCTTCCATGTTCCTTCCAGCCTCAAGCTCAGGAATGGCCTCAGTTTGCTGACATCACAGGAAATCTGCTATTTGATCATTTTGCCTGCCAACCTGGATAACTGTCACAACAGGAAACCATTTAAAGAAAATAAATGAATTCTCAGCACTTGACATTTTCTGGAGGTCCTGAGCCCTTTCTGAGTGAGCTCACATCAAGCACAGATGGTAAGACAGAGACGGGAAAATGTGTTTTCTTCCTGTTAAGAGGACAGCCTCGCTGAGGCATATTGGGCAGGGCAGTATTAAGTGGCTTTTCTTTGTTGATAAGGAGTCCTCTCACCTTTGGGAGAGAGGCGGCCTTCCACCACAGAGGGGCTGCAGAAAGTGGAAGCAAGTTCCTTAGCTGGGGGGTGTTACAAGTGAGCTGAAGAAGTAGGATGCAATTCCTCATCATTTTCTCTCTTGAGTCCCCCCTGCCTCCTTCTTCCCAACAGCTTACTTATCACAGCATGGGGACTTGGGAGAACGTGATTATCTGAGACTTTTTTTTCCTCCCCTCTCTGTCCTCCTTCCTGGGCACAGCGTATATAATACCGGGGCTACTGTAATGAAAGATGCACAGGCTCTTTCAGTAAAGTGTCGGCAGGTGAGGCCAACTCAGCGAGGAAGTGCTCCTGTTGCTTCCTGGGATGGGTCGGGGGAGGAGGAGAGGGACTTTAAAACAGGGATACTTCAACTTGGCTGCACGCTGGACTCACCAAGGGAATTTTAAAAATCCCAATGCTTGGGCCACCCCCAGAGATTCAGATTTAACGGATTTGGGGAGGGGCTGGGGTATCAGGATTTTTAAATCTCCCCCGGTGATGCTAACGTGCAGCCAGATGTAAGGATGGTAGGTTTAGAGGGAGAGAACGCAAAGGTTTTTCCTGTTGTCCTGCAGAGTGATGATATGGGGCAGGGCAGGAGCCCATTGAAGCGCCTACACCTGTGTGCACTTGGGTTGGAGGCGTCCACACTTCCACCTTGAACCTGAAGCAGTGGAATGCTTCCTCCATGCTGCTGGTGCTCTGGAGCCTTTGACTAGTTAGGAGGCCAATGAGTAACAAACCCTCCCACTCTCTCCTCCCACCGTGGACCAGGGGCAGCCATCACACCTTCTTCATGTTTTTTCAAAGTGACATTATTTATTATTTACCTTAAAGTAAATGATAAATAAAGGTGGACCTAGGGGTCTCTCTCTCTATCCCTTCCTTCTTTTCTTTCTCTCTCTCTCTTTCTTTCTTTCTCTCTCTCTCTTTCTTCTTTTATTTCTCTCTTTCTCTCTTTCTTTCAAGACAGGGTCTTGCTATCACTCTTGTCCAGGCTGGAATGCAGTGGTGAGATCTTAGCTCACTAAGTCTCAAACCCCTGGCCTCAAGCAATCCTCCCGTATAGCTGGGACTGCAGGTGCACACCACCATGCCTGGCTTCCTCTTATTTTCATAATAGAATAGTTTGAGTATGCACATCTTTCTTTGGAGTCTTGGATGATCAAAGGAGGTATAGTTATTAAATGTGTTCTACATCCTGAAGGTGAAAGACAAAACTAGAGAAGAAAAATGCGCAGTTTATGTTCTCAATAAAATTATAATGTGTCCAGGGATCTGAGATACACACATGAGAAAATTAGTGATGAGTCACCATAATTGCCAAATTATATATTATTATAAAGCAAACGTTTTGTGTAATATTAAGGCCATGTCACTTTCTGCAAATGGTGAAACCGAGGCATGGAGCAGCCTGATGAATAGAAATCAGAGCGCAAAAGAGGGGAGGAGGTACAATCCCTCTAATACACAAATTGTCTTCAACCTCTTTGTCTTGAAATATTCAATAAAATGTTATCCAAACTCAAAGTTACTAGTGAATTTGGAAATGAGCTGACTGTGAGTGTGATATGGAAATCGGTGGAGAGAGAAAGCCCGGAGACTGGGGAGGAGGCAGCAGCTGCCTGGCTTTGGTGTTGTTAGGTAGAAGAGAAAGAAGAACTGAAAAGAAAGATACAGGGAGGGAAAGAAGGAAAAGGGAGATAACAATTACAGAAACCATTGAAGGAAACTGCTCCACAGTTTCCCCTCTGCCTTTGGGCAGGAGAATGTCTCCAGAGCGTTCTTAAGCTTTATGTGCACAGGAATCCTGGGGTCCTGTGAAAGGCGACTTCCATTCAGCAGGCCTGGGGCACGGCCTGGCACTCTGCATTTCCAACCATCTCTCCTAAGTGACGCATATGCCACTGCTGGCCCGCAGACCACCCTCTCAGCAGCAGGGGTCCACAGGGATCCTCTGGGGAGAGGGTGATTGAAACCCCCTGGAATCCTTTTTCTACACCTCTGACACTCGGACCCATTGTCTCCCACCCCCACTGTCATTGCCATGATGGCCTCAGTAACCGGCCAGTTTTGCACTTGTTGGAGTTTGGGGGAGCATCATGGGAGCCACAGGACAACATGAGCAAGGGGGAGTGAGCAAACTGGCAGCTGGAAGGCAGGCAGGCTAAGTTACCCAAGTGACAGAAGGAAGAGAAGGACACGAAGACAGAGTCTGCTCACGCACTCCAGTCAAGGCAATTATTCCCTCTATGCCTCAGTTTCCACCCTGCAAAATGGGGATACTCTTGGTACTTAGCTCACAGAATTATTGTGATGGGTCAATTGATTATTTAATAAATAGTATCCCAAAAATACCAGCTATTTTGTTGTAATTACTCCCACAGATAGATGTCAGCCCTCACATGAAATCATGCGTTCAACAAACATTTATGGGGCATAGCTGGGTCCCCGAGCAGAGGGTCTGGATTGGCCATACCTCGTTTATATTGAGATGAATGAACTCCTTGTTCTTCGTATTGAGAGCCTGGAACACCCCTGATAGGAGAGATGGGAGAAAGGCATCCTTATAGAGACAATTTCTTTACCAAGTTGGGTTTCCCAGGGACCAAAGGGCCTTTCAGTGGAGCCTGCGGGGAAGCTGCTCCATCTAGTGGTAAACAAGGACTTTCATCAAGGGTGGTGGCAGGACTCAGGCCGGCTGAAGGGGAATTTATCTGAACCGATGGAAGCCTCCATTCCTGCAGCAAGCCAGTGGTCGCCTAAGCCAGTCAGCTGGCCAGCAGCTCTGGGAGCCAAAGCATCCCCCCTATCTTAACCTTCTAGGGGGTACAGGTCCCTTGAAATCCATAAGCCCCGGAAAAAAAAGCACATGTACGTAAAGTTTTGCATGAATCTGAAAGTTGTTAGTCTCTCCCTCATAGGAAGGGACTGTGGGAGCTGTCACGGGACAGGAGTCCTCCGGCACAGGAGAGCATGCCGGCACTGAGCCAAGGGCTGGGTCTACCGCACGGTGTCACCTGAGCAAGTCACTGCCCTGTCGGGGCCTCGGCCTCCTCACCTTTGGAAGACGAGGTCGAGCCAATCAGCCCTGGCTTCACTTGAGAACCACACAGGCAGCTTTAACAATACAACCCAAAGCGGGGTGGGGGACCGTCATTGAACACAAGAAATGCAAGAGACCCAACAACCAAACACGGTGAATGGGTCTTGTGTGGATCCTGAGTCAACCAAGCAATTGTAGAAAGGCAGCCTGGGAGATTTTGGCATGGACCGGGCACTAGAGGATGTTGAGGGTTTGCAGAGAATGTTGTTAGGCATGCAAATGGCATGAGGATGATGCTAAACACAAGTCCATCAGCTTGAGATATTCAGATAAATGGACAGAGTTTCTGAGATCTGCTATGAAATTATTTAGGGGGAAAAAGTGTATGTTGTGGGAGCACAAGGAAAAAGCAAGATGATCATTGTTGAGGTCGGCTGTAAAACACCTGGCAAATTTGTATAAATCCTGATGCTGTGTGCCACCCTGAGATTCTCATATAACTGGTCTTCTGTGCAGCCTGGTCCTCAACATTTCTTTAGGCACCCCTGGAGTTTGTAATGTATAGCAAAGTTTGAGAAGTGCTGGGGTGGGGTGCATGGGAACCTATTGTGATTCTTTATATCTAAGTGGAGGGTTGAAATTTTTACAATAAAAAGTTAAAATAATACTGGAGTAAAGCTCCATCCTTGATAGTTGTAAAAGTTCTCCAGGCAAATCTAATGTGAGGATCCCAGAGTGCGTGGTGTGAAGCCTAAAGGGTCTTCACCCTAATACTCCGCTATTGTAAGAAAAAGTTGAGGCACTCCCAGCCCACTTGCTGGGAAGGATCAGGCCTGGGTGGTTTAGAAAGGGGAAGAGCAATTGAGAGAAGAGAAACTAGCAAACCTCACTATTTCTAGGGTCAGCTCTGACCGCCCTGTAAGTCTAATAAGTGATTCTCTTTCAGGAGGGGTCTTTCTAGAATGTACCTCTCACCAGCTACTTTCTTCTAAGGGAAGGCCCAGCTGCCTGACTTGACATACTAGGGTCTTTGGGGCCTGCTCACCCCTCTCTGGTTTTCTTTCATCATTTCTTAATCAACACATATTCATTGATTGTCTGCATATTACGGCTCTCCCGGAGTTTAGAGTCTAGAGGGGCAGTGCTTCAAGCAAGCAATTCGTGTTCTATCACCAAAGAAGCAGAGGGAGCTGTCATGCTGGTAACCGAGGGTCACAGACCCAGCCTTTTTTTTTTGAGATGGAGTCTTTCACTGTTACCAGGCTGGAGTGCAGTTCAGCTCACTGCAACCTCCACCTCCCAGGTTCAAGTGGTTTTCCTGCCTCAGCCTCTTGAGTAACCCAGATTACAGGCAGGTGCATACCACCATGCTTGGCTAATTTTTTGTATTTTTGGTAGAGATGGGGTTTCATTATGTTGGTTAGGCTGGTCTCGAACTCCTGACCTTATGATCCACCTGCCTTGTCCTCCCAAAGTGCTGGGATTACAGGCCTAAGCCACCATGCCCAGCTCCTTGCCTTTAAAAAAAAAAAATCAAGTGTTCATACCTTGAAGTAGCCTATGGAATGCAGATTAGAAAATACCAAGCAGGACCAGATGCATAATTTGTAAGGCCCAGGGCAAAATGGAAATGCGGGGCCCCCTGCTTCAAAGTTATTAGGCTTTCAAGATGGAAACGCCAGAGCATTAAACCAAGCACGAGGAACCTTTGGAGGCATGGGTCCCTTAGCACTTGCACAGAGGGAATGTCCTCATAGCCACCCTGGTGCTAAGTTACAGGCCCTGGACATGCTTCATTCGTTCTCACCTTCAAAACCACCTGTAAGGGGTGGGATGGCTATGACGATAAACTGCAAACACCGAGGAATACCGGCACATAATCTCTGTCTACTTTTGGTATAACAAATCTTGTTTGAGATAACTGGGTCAATGTCTAGGCCTTACCGGGAAGGGGGGAGGAGGAGGGACTGAGACTCTCCTGTTTCTATATGCTGTGATGGGATTTAACCTGAAATTGAACCTTTCCTCAGACACACGGCACAAATCTGCCCCTGCCCCATCATCCTCCCGCAGAGGCACTATGAATGTATAAAGACAGGCGATACTGAGAAACGCGCTGCAAGGGAGGCTAGCACATTCTGCCCCGTAGCCAACCACACAGTCCCACCTGTCCACACACATCAGACCGTGGCTCTCTGTGGTCTGTCTCCGCCATTACTTTCACCAGGCTGTTTCTCATGCGCTCACGGAGGGTGACTGAAGATGCCACCTGAGGTGTACCCTCAGCCTCGCTGGACACTTACGGCTCGCATTCTCCAGCCGGACCAGGCAGTTGAGGAAGTCATCAAAGTCCAGCTGGAGCTCCTCATCCGCATACCTGAGCACGATCAGCTGCAGGAGGTGGCTGCTCAGCTGAAAGCCTGTGGGGAGGAAGGAGGAGACTCAGGACCCACTGTATCTGAGCCCCAAGTTGTCTGCACCTTTGAGGGAGCTCCCAGGCAGCCGAGGAGAGGGCTAACAAGAGGGAGCCACCGTTCCACTCCTCAAAGCTGGGATCCCCAGACCCAGTGGGACTGCTGCCCTTGGTGTGAATGCAGCGTGAGAACGTGAATCTGTCATGCAGGGGCCAGTGTGCCGGGGACTCTCAGGTGTGCTTTCTGTATTTAACGGCTTCTGAGTTTAGTGAGTTCGTGATCTTAGTTTTGATGCCAACATCACCCATAGGGTCTCGCTGACTTTGCAGGAAGCTTTGTTTAGGGGAACTTCACACTGGCTGGTGTCTGAGCCCCACACTCATTCCTCCACCTGTCTCCCCTCGTGTTCTATGTCTCACATCACTTCCAGCTGTGGCCCTAGAACGTTTCTCAGAAGGGATGCTGCTGCCCACAGTGAATGACACTGCACGAGGGGCCCATTCCCACACATCCACGATAGGGGAGGAACGCCAGGGTGCGGCCAGTAGGCCTGGATCTGAGCCCTGGCACTGCTCTAGCCATGGCATATGGGTTCAATTCTCTGGGCTTTGGTTTCCTCATTGTCAAGGGAGGGCTTTAGACAAAGTGAAGTTCCTTCTAGATCCGATATTTAGTGCTTTGATTTCTAATCAGTGCCCTTAGAAGTGATTTCTTTCCCCTTTCATTTTGGTCTGTGTGTTCACTTTTGAGGAAGTGTTCACAGGAATGTTCAGAAATCCACCCAGGGTCTTTCTGCTTCTTCCTAATTACAGCGAAGGAGCAGGCGGGTCAGAGGTGGAGCACAGAGTCTCGAGCCTGCACGGCAGTCGCGGTGCTTGGGGCTAGAGGAGGAGGATGTGGGGCCATCCCCCAACGCCATGTCAGGGTAGGAAAGACCCTGCCATGCCCCTCCTTTCTGAGCGCTCTTTGTTGCCTGCTCAGTTCCTACTCCTACCCTGGAAACAGGGTCACCATCCTCTAAGAAAGTCCGGCATCCTTCTCAGCCTGGCACTTTGCTCATTTGTAAGTCGTCTGATTTTCTTCTCCCTCACATAGGACCCGAGATGGTTCTGGTTGTGTATACTTCATCCTTTTATCAGGCCTGAGCCTGGACATGTGTCCAGATTTTTGCTTTCCTTGGGAGGGAACCACTTTATAAGGTTCAAGAGGCCTCTGTCTGCTTGGTGTGCTTGGTGAGAAGCATAGGTGGCCCGGCGTGGGAGGGCTGCAGAGCGCCCATGGAAACTACGGCTGTGTGCAGAGTACTCAGGACCACAGAGAGACCAACAGCCATCCAGCAGTGGACCGAGGGTGGAAAATGCCAGCTGGAGCCCAGCCTTCATGAAAGGGAGCAGGGTATAAACTAAGACTCAGTCATCCAGTTTGGATTCAGAGTCTGCTGCTGACAAAGCCCAGGACAGGGCCACGGGTGGCAGAGGGACGTGTGGTCCCCAAACCCTGGGCACTGCATGCTCTGTCTCATCTATGATAACAACCATCTATCTGAGAGCAGAAATTAGAAGTCTGGAAGAGCCACGTGTAAGTGCTGGGCCAGAAAACAAGGTCAGAGGCTATAAGGCCTCCAGCGGGCAGGCCAAGTTCGTTTTTAGCAGATACATTTACAAAGTTTCTACCTATGTTCACAGTGGTTTAAAATGAGGGCCCTGGTGTCAGCAAGTGAGTTCTGGGTCTGAACCCTGGTGCTGCCACTCCAAGGGCTGTGACCTTAAGAAGCAGCAACTGGGCTGCTGAGCAGCAGAGAGACCTGCCATCTGTTCAGGTCGCCATGCGCAGTCAGCCACCTGCCTTCCAGTCTTTTCTTTACCTGCAGCTTTCAGTGCTGTCCGCAGCTCATAGGTAGACATGGTGCCGGACTTGTCAGCATCAAACCGAAGGAAAAGGTTCTAAAGGGCGGAGAGCGGAGGCATTGAGAAGGAGTGTGCCTGAAAGGCATGGCCGACGGCAGTGAGCGGGTGACAGCCAGCCCAGAGCCTGGGGGAGATACCCTCCAGGGGCCGCAGAGGCTACGGGTGGGCTGGGCCTTCCAAAAGAAGTGGGTCTCCCTTTCATCTTTCTTTTCGTTTTGGTGGAAGCACAGTGGTACTCCCATAGGCATCGTAATAGCATGGCTTCTCCCCTGTCCAAATACAACTCCTCTAGCCTGCAAGGCTGCTGCACCTTTTTAAATCCCCTCTGCTCTAGGCTCGTGGGGTGCCCCAGAGGCCCCGCCCTGCTCCAGGTTACATACAATCCACTGCTTCAGCTTGTCCCAGAACACTTTGAATTCATCAAACTCGAGCTTCCCATTGCCGCTGGTCTGTGCCACGTGGGTTAAGGGAGACGACGTGAGCAGCGTTTCAACCTGAGGCTCCTTGTGGGGCCTCAGCTCGGGGACTGCAGAGGGAGAGGGCCGATGGGCTTGCCTAGGTGACACAAGTTTGGGGCCCTGGGGAAGTGGTTTTAATGATTAAACCACAAATCTCTGAAGAGGGGAAACGGCAGAGGTAGGATGGGGGTTGGTCCCAGAAAGTTCACAAAAACAGGACTCTGTTCCCTTGGACGGGATCCCAAAGTGGCAAAAAGACTCCTAAGTCCCTTCAAAAGCTCCCCACCCCTGCCACGGGGCAGTCTTGTGCATCTTGATTCTGATCCAGTTTCAGCATTGGGGTCCCCCAGCTTTGGGTTATTTTCTGTGAAGAAGGCTATTCTGCTGGCTAAGGATGTCATGTTCTCGGAGCGTCTGCACTATTGAAAATTACTGTGCTTGAAGCCCAGCATCAGTGTCTGCTTCTGCTCAAATGTTTGGAAGGATACGTCCATCAGGGAGATGATGTTTTTACAGGAGATCTGGCTTAGCTTCTTGAATTTGATGTCCTTTTCTGGAATTGCACATGAAAGCTGAATTCAATTGACCCCTGATAACATAAATCTATGTCCCCATCTGCTGAAAGCCCAATAATGTGGCTAAATCTGGGGCTGATGGGGGCTGTGATGTTGCAACTCTCTTATGATGCTGGTAGGAATAAAAGTTAATAGGGCCTTTCAGAAGGAAAATTGGCAAAATGAGAACAAAGCAATAAAAGTGGGAATATGCTTTCATCCCTGTATTCTGGTTTTAAGAATCCAGAGCAAATAATTACATATGAAGATTTTTGTCATCACATTATTTATAGTGGCAAAAATTTGGAAGTGAAATAATGCCAATAGAAAGACATGGTCAATCTATTAGGCTATGTCTATATAATGGGGTATTACACAATAGGAATTGGATTTTTGACGTGTATTTAATGGCAGGATTAATTGGAGAAATTTGTATTCCCATACTACTGCTGGTGAAAATGTGAAATAGTCACTTTAGAAAACAGTTGGATAGTTTTTAAAAACATTAAACATAAACAATCCTCTTAACTTATAGCTAAGAGTATAGTTGTGCCGCCATGTAACTAACCATGGACTGTTGCATGGTGATGGGAACATCCTCATAACTATATACCCAAGAGAAGTGAAAACACATGCTCACCCAAAACACTTGCACAGGAATATTTACAGTTGCATTATATAATGACCCCAAACTGGCAACAACTTTCATAGCCACCAATATGAAAGAATGAACAGAATGGGGCCCATCCATATGATGGCATGTTATTTGGCTGTAAGGAGGAACGAAGCACTGATACATGCTACAGCATGGATAGACCTCGAAAACACCATGCTGTGTGAAAGAAGCCAGTCAGAAAGGACCATGTATTGTATGATTCCTTTTTTTTTTCCCCCAAGATGGAGTCTTGCACTCCAGGCTGGAGTGCAGTGGTGCAACCTTGGCTCACTGCAACCTCGGCTCACTGCAACCTCTGCCTCCCAGGTTTAAGCAATTCTCCTGCCACAGCCTCTCAAGCAGCTGGGACTACAGGTGCCCACCACCACGGCCCACTAATTTTTTTTGTTTGTACTTTTAGTAGAGACGGGGTTTCACCATGTTGACCAGGCTGGTTTTGAACTCCTGATCTTGGGGGATCTGTCTCGGCCTCCCAAAGTGCTGGGATTATAGGAGTGTGCCACCACACCTGGCCTATGATTCCTTTTATATAAAATATTTAGACTATGTAAATTGAATCTACAGAGAAAGAAAGTAGATGAGTGGTTGCCTGGGGTTGGGGGAAATGGGGTACAGGGTTAACACTGTTAGTGGGTAAAGGGTTTCTTATTGGAGTGATGAAACATTCTAGCATTATATGTCTATGCATATGACACACATATACATACATGCAGGTACACATATGTTAAGCGTGGTTATTTATGGTGGTGAGATCATTTGTGATTATCTTTGTCATTAGGCTTTTCAGCATTTTTAAGAATTTTCTACTTAAACCTGAATCATTTTGGGGATCAGGATACAAACAACAACAGCTATTTTTAAAGTCTACCTACAAGCCAGCCCTGGGAAGCAAGTCTGCAGCTTGGAGGAGCAGGGAGCCTGGGGAGTGGCAGGAGAGAACCCAGGCAGTGTGGTTGCTCGTCCCTTCATAGGTGCCCTGGGACCCCGATGGGGGCAGCACTTACTCTTTTGCAGCACAGCATTTAGAACATACTCAAGCTCCTCTGCTGTCACCTCCATGTCCTGTTGAAGTGGAGACAATTGCTTTTTATAGCCCTTGGCACCTTCTTTTTTAGTTTTTTTGTTTTAAATCAGTTCTGAGCTTGATTTGGCTCCAGTGACAGACCCGCCTTCAGGATCCTGCTGCGGACAGATGCCTCTCTCCTGTGTAGCTGTGGCTACATGTCTCATAGGTCACATGCTTCAGGGACATGCCAGCCCAACTAGGAGAGAGCCTAACTGGGGAGACATCCCAATCCAGGAAAGCACATGGAAAGCCGGGCAGGGCAAGGCAGTGGTTGCCCAAATTCCCTGAGGATCAGAACCACTCCTGGAATTGTCCTAAGCTCCTCAGATGCTTCTTATGTCGGAGGTAGTTTGGGAAGACCAGTCTGAGTCTTCCTCTGCACAGTAGAACTGCCTGGAGAGCTTTAAAACAGTCCCACATCTGGGGCTTACCCCAGGAACCCTTGAAATCAGAGGATCTGAGGATATGGTCCTATTTTTAAGACCTAGGGACTTATTTAGAATTAAGAATAAGGGGGAATTTCAGAATCATGGATCTAAGGCACTCCAGGAAATCTCGGCAGGTCTTACTTCAGAAGCTGGTGAGAAATGGAGTCTCAGGCTTATTTTTTTTTAAATTTTTTTAATTTTTTGATGCAGGGTCTTGCTCTGTCATCCAGATTGGAGTACAGTGGTGTGACCACAGCTCACTGCAGCCTCTGTTACCCAGGCTCAAGCAATCCTCCAACCTCACCCTCCCAAGTAGCTGGGACTACAGGCATGCCCACTGTGCCAGGCTGATTATTTTTGCAGAGATGGGCTCTCCCTATGTTGCCCAGGTTGCTCTTGATCTATTGATGAGGAATCTGTGTTTTTTTCCCAGGATGCCCAGGTGACTGTATGCACATGCGTGTTTGAGTAGCACTGACATAGGGCTCATTTTGGTCAGGGTATTGTGCTAGCTGTGTGGGGGTGCGCTGCGGGGTGCTTCTGAATATAAAACATTCAGAATATGTAAATTGAATCTATAGAGAAAGAAAGTAGATGAGTGGTAGCCTGGGGCTGGGGGAAATGGGGTACAGGGTTAACACTGATAATGGGTAAAGCGTTTCTTGTTGAAGTGATGAAATGTTCTAACATATGTCTATGCATATGACACACACGTACATACACGCAGATACAGATATGTTAAGAATGGTTATCCTGAAGCCTCTGTGCCTGGGGAGTGAGGGTATGGGATGTCTGGTGTTGGTAAGAAAGCCCTGCTTGAGCCAGGCCTCCACTGAAAGAGGAGGCAAGAAAAATGGAGCCATGTGCCCAAGTCATCCAACTGCTTGGAAGAAAAGCAGATGTGAGTGGAGGAGGTCTGCACTCTAGAGGTACTCTTTTGGTTGTTAACAAAGGTTGACTGAAACTCCTGCAACATTCCCCACTTCCCTCCCAAACTCTGGATCTCCGTCTGACAACTTCTATCCCTCCTGCATGAACCTCTTCAACTCCTCTGAGCCTGTCATGCTGGGTGTGACCCAGTGTGCTCCAGTTAGTGACTGGAGCAGGGAGGTCACCACTGCCCTCCTCCCTCACCATGCTCTGTCTGCCCAGGGCTGCACTCAGCCACCTCTCTGCTGTACATTAAGCAAAGTCACATGAGCCTCCCTTTTCTCCATCCCATCCTGTGGTCCCCTAATCTCCCTGCCTTGCCTGTTTATTGCAGTGCCTAATATACTACCATTAGACACCCCCTAGATTTAGATATCACCCCTCCAGGTGACCCCTTTCATAATTCAGGAGCCCCAGTTTGGGGAAACATAGGAAGCTAACAGAGTCATTAGCACCTGGACATGAATTAGTTATTCTCAGCTCATCTTATTTATGACTCCAAGTGGGCACCTGTGGGGCAGTTTCTAGAAAGACTTCTCTCCCCCTACCCCAGCAGGTGGAGGGGAAGCATGGATCTGTGTGGGGCTATCCATCCAGGATCCTCAAAAAGGAAGCTGAGCAGTGGAAAGGGCTGGGATGGGGTGGGGGACCAAGGGCAGGAAGTTGCAATTTAATAGGGACCCCCCTTTGACTAGAGCAGAGAGAGTGTTCTCATGGAAGTGACTTTCAGGCAGAGTTCAAAGGAGACACCTCTTCCAGGCTCGCTCTAGCCTCCTAAAGAAAGCACCTGGGGCTGGACATGGTAGCTCATTCCTGTAATCCCAGCACTTTGGGAGGCCGAGGCTGGAGGATTGCTCAAGCCTAGGAGTTTGAGACGAGCCTGGGCAACATGGTGAGACTCTGTCTTCAAATTTCTAAATTAGCTGAGGATGAGGGCAGGTGCCTGTCGTTCCGGCTTCTCAGGAAGCTGAGGCATAGGATCTCTTGAGCCCATGACTTTGAGGCTGCAGTGAGGTAGGCTTATACCACTATACTGCAGCCAGAGCAACAGAGTGAGACCCTGTCTCAAACAAAACAGAACTAAAAATTTAAAAAGCGTCTGGGCCCATTCCGAGCTCCTTTGGGCTCACTGGCCCCAACCACAGCAGCAGACCATTAAAGTAAGAGATGTTGTAAACAAGGCAGTCTTCCGGCCTTCAGTGATCGGTGCTGATCTTGCTTTGCAACAAGCTCCACCATGCCTCAAGACGACGCTGCTGACCAACCCCATGACTGCAACCCTTTGCTGGGAAGCCAGGCCCAGGCCCTCAGCCCGGAGGGAGATGGAAGCGGGGCACGTCCTACCTCACCAGCAACCTGCTCGAACAAAGCTCGAAACCGCTGCTCCTCCTCTGTCTCCTGGTCAGGTGGAGTTGGCTTCGGAGGCTGAAAAACAGCCAAAGAAACTTGCACAAAATGATCCACAAAAAAGAAACATGACAAAAATAGCAAGAAAGAAGCCAGGACCCTGTGTGCCCAGCCCCATGTCCCCTCCTGATGCAGTGTGTGCAAGCTACGTCCCGTAGCATGAGGAACGTTTCCTCACAAAGGCTCCTTAGAAGGCGAGACTAGAAGGACTTTATCAGCTGGACCCGTGGAGCCCTACTCCACCCCATCCCGTGGTCCCCTAATCTCCCTGCCTGTCTGTTTATTGCAGTGCCTAATATGCTACCATTAGACACTCCTAGGTTTAGATATCTTACAGATGAGGAGGCTAAAGGACCCTGACCCCTGCCTAAGTGAGCTCCTGGTCACTGGATTTTCACGCTTGCTGCACTGCTTCTAGCTTACCTCGTACCACCTTGGACTGGAATGACTTGCTTCACTGATCTGTTTCGTTAGGTGGTAAAATCGTTGCAGGCAAGAGTCTGTTTCTAGCACTAAGCTCTGGGCTTCGTACATAGAAAGCGCTAAGTAAATGTTTTGGGTGGTTTTTTTGTTTCTTTGTGTTTTTAGCACCATTAATAAGCCGTACCCCAGCATGGAGCAGCAAATTTCCTCCTAAAAGCCAATCTCTGCGGACCCTGGGTATGTCAGATTGTTCCAGCTATAGCATCTCAGTACCTTCTGAGAGTCCTCCAGCCCTTGCACAGGGTGAAACCACCCCCAGGTCTCCCCGTCCACACACACACGACATAAGAGAGACGTAATGTGTTACCCTGAGTCTACAGTAAAAAAAATCTCCCTGCCTCTCTGGTTTACTTTTTATTTATTTTTCTTGAAATGCAATTAGGCTGGGTGTGGTGGCTCACACCTGTAATCCCAGCACTTTGGGAGACCGAGGTGGGCAGATCATGAGGTCAGGAGATCGAGACCAACCTGGCTAACATGGTGAAACCCCGTGTCTACTAAAAATACAAAAATTAGCTGGGCATGGTGGCGCACGCCTGTAATCCCAGCTACTCTGGAGGCTGAGGCAGGAGACTCACTTGAACCAGGGAGTCGAAGGTTTCATTGAGCCAAGATCTCACCACTACACTCCAGCCTGGTGGCAGAGCGAGACTGTGTCTACCCCCGCAAAAAAACAACAATTAAACGATAGTCTACACCCTTCAGAAGTGGCAGCCTCTTCCTCCTCTCAGGTGGAGTTGGTAGTGTGGAAGCTACTGAATCAAAATAAAGTCACTAATGTTAAGAAAACGCTGACAATTGGGAGGCCCAGGTGGGTGGATCACCTGAGGTTAGGAGTTTGAGACCAGCCTGGCCAACATAATGAAACCCTGTCTCTACTAAAAATACAAAAATTAGCTGGGCATGGTGACAGGCACCTATAGTCCCTGCTACTCAGGAGGATGAAGCAGGAGAATCGCTTGAACTCTAAAGGCAGAGGTTGCAGTGAGCTGAGATGGCACCACTGTAGTCCACTCCTCAAATAAATAAATAAATAAATAAATAAATAAATAAAAATAAAAAAAGGAAAAAGAAAACCCTGACAAATAGAGCTTGGGAAGGTCAGAAGGTTCTCATGCTTATTTGCCTGATAACAAAAATATCACAAAAGGCTGCAAAAACCACAACCTTTCACAGAGCCCTTTGCAACTTTACACAAAAATACTTCTACCTCTGCTCAGGAACTGCCTGTCCAACATCAGACTGGGCTCACCTTTGTTATTGATCTTTACAGCCAAGGATAATTATTTCAAAACAAGTACGCAATCCTTCTCATTTTTTTCCTTTAAAAACCTTTGTCAGCCCTTTACCCACCCAAAAATGTGCATAGTTTGCAGTGCTTTATCCCCAGATAAATACCTTTTCTTTTAGAGAGTGTCTCTGTGTTTGTTATTTCAGTTGACAGTAGCACAGAGAAAGATCACATCGAACAGAACTTTATACCAAGCACCCACCTTGCTCCCATGCCAGGTCCTGTTTGGACTGGAAGAGCACAGACTAGAAGACACACATCTTGGTCTCCAGGAGGTTAGAATCACAGATGCTTACTTGATTGCATATAACCATTCCCTGAACTGCTGAGTTTTACGTAATGCTGTGATCAGATGGAAGGTTTCCAGAACCATCACCTGAATCCTCTACTCCACAGCAACATCAGAAGACTCACCTCAGGAAGGTCAATGTCTACATTTCCATCCATATCCCTGTAGGGGCAGAAAAGCACGCTGCCTTAATTGTGGATTAACTTCTCGTTGGGATCTGCAGAGTGGAGGAGCCCAGAGCTGTAGGAAGGTTCTGTCCCATTGGACCCCTTATTGTTCAGTGGTGTTTACAATTCACAGGGTTTGCAGACTCCATGCATTGACACCCCTACCCTTAGCCACCCTTAGTCAGTTAGACCTTGCCCAGAATGCAAATAAGAGGGACAGCCATTGTGTTAGGCCATTCTTGAATGGCTATAAACAAATACCAGAGACTGGGTAATTTATAAAGAAAGAGATTTAATTGGCTCATGGTTCTGCAAGCTGTACAGGAAGTACAGTGCCTCAGGAAACTTACAATCATCATGGGAGGTGAAGGGGGAGTAAGCAAATCACATGGAAAAAGCAGGAGCAGAGCCAGTGGTTGGGGGGAGTTGCCACACACCCTTAAACAACCAGATCTCATGCAAACCCACTATTGTGAAGATAGCACCAAGCCATGAGAGATCTGTCCCCATGACCCAAACACCTCCCATCAAGCCCCACCTCCAACACTGGGGATTACAACTCAACATCAGATTTGGTGGGGATACATATTCAAACTATATTATTCTGCTGTGGCCCCCAAAATCTCATGCCCTTGTCACACTGCAAAATATAATCATGCCTTCCCAATAATCCTCCAAAGTCTTAACTTATTCCAGCATTAAGTCAAAAGTCCAAAGTCCAAAGTCTCATCTGAGACAAGGTAAGTCCCATTACCTATGAGCCTGTCAAATCAAAATCAAGTTCTAAGATATACAAGTTCTACTGTATACTTCCAAGATACAATGGGAATGCAGGCATTGGGTAAACAGTCTCCTTCCAAAAGGCCAAAAGAAAGGGGATACAGGTCCCATGCAAGTTTGAAACCCAGCAGGGCAGTCATTAAATCTTAAAGCTCCAAAATGATCTCCTTTGACTCCATGTCTCACATTCAGGGAACGCTGGTACAAGGGGTAGGATCCCAAGGCCTTGGGAATCTCTGTCCCTATGACTTTGGCTGCTGTTATCGGTTGTTGAGAGCCTGTGGCTTTTCCACGCTGAAGGTGCAAGCTGCCAGTGGATCTACCATTCTTGAGTCTGGAGGATGTTGGCCCCTTCCCACAGTTCTGCTAGGCAGTACCCCAGTGAGGACTCTGTGCAAGACCTCAAACCTCACATTTCCCCCTCTGAATTTCCCTAGTAGAAGTTCTCTGTGAGGGCCCTGTCCCTGCTTTTCCCTTGGCACCCAGGCTTTTCTGTACCTCCTCTGAAATCTAGGTGGAGGCTACCAAGCCTCATTCACTCTTGCACTCTGTGTGCCTGCAGGCTTAACACCATATGGAAGCTGCCAAGGCTTATGGCTTGCACCCTTGCATCCTCTGAAGCAGTAGCCCAAACTCTATCTGGTGCCTTTGAGCAGAGACTGGAGCTGGAGCAGCTGGGATGCAAACAGTATTCAGAGTCTGCACAGGGCAGTGGGGCCCTGGGCCTGGCCCATGAAACCATTTTTTCCTCTTAGGCCTCTTGGCCTGAGATGGGATGGGCTGTTGCTGCAAAGGTCTCTGAAATGCCTTTGAGGCCTTTTCCCCATTGTCTTGGATATTAGCACTTGGCTTCTTTTTAATTATGTAAATATCTCTAGCAAGTGGTTGCTTCACAGCCTGCTTGAATTCCTCTCTTGAAAAAGCTTTTTCTTTCTTTGCTATATAGCCAGGCTGCAAATTTTCCAAACTTTCATGCTCCACTTCCCTTTTAAATATATATGTTCGAACTTTAAGTCATATCTTTGCTCCCACAACTGAGTATAGGTTGTTAGAAGCAGCCAGGCCACATCCTGAATGCTTTGCTGCTTAGAAATTTCTTCTTCCAGATACCTTAAATAATCACTACGAAATTCAAACTTCCACAGTCCTTAGGGCATGGACACAATTCAGCCAAGTTCTTTGCTAAGGCATAACACACATGACCTTTACTTTAGTTCCCAATAAGTTCCTCATTTCCATCTGAGACCTCAGCAGCCTGAACTTTGCTGTTCATATCACTAACAACATTTTGGTCATAACTATTTAACCAGCCTCTAAAAAGCCAGCCATCTAAACTTTTCCTCGTCTTCCTCTCTTCTTCTGAGACCCTCGAACTCTTCCAACCTCTGCCTTTTATCTACTTCCAAAGTCACTTCCACATTTTCAGGTATCCTTATAACAGTGCCCCACTCTTCTGTACCAATTTTCTGTATTAGGCTGTTCTTGTACTGCTATAAAGAAATACCTAAGACTGAGTAATTTATAAAGAAAAGAGGTTCAGTTGGCTCACAATTCTGCAGGCTTTACAAGGAAGCATGGTACTATTCCCTAGAAGTTGACCTGGTTCCTTGACTTCTAGAGAGACCTAGGAGGCTTGTAATCATGGCAGAAGGGAGAAGAGCAAACAGTCATATCACATGGCAAAAGCAGGAGAGCAGGGGTGGGCGACGTGCCACATACTATTTGCAAATCTCTAAAGAATTCACTCACCATCATGAGGGTAGCACCAAGCCATGAGGGATCTGTACCCATGACCCAAACATCTCCCACCAGGCCCCTCTTTGGGGATTACGATTCAACTTCAGATTTGGTGGGGACACATACTCAAACTATATCAGCCATCACCAAGAACTTGTGCATTCTGGATTTACGGAACTAAAAGAAGTTAAGCCAGCAGTCATTCCCTACTTCTTTGATGCACTTTAGCAAGGGCAACTGATAAAGTGTCTTGTAGAGTAGTATCACCTCCCATAAACAGAGCACTTTCATTACACATTCACTCTCCATGAACTCTGCATCTTCAAAGGAGATACATATCTGTTGGAGACCATTCAGCCTATTGGGCAGTAAACATTGGGGAGGGCGTGCATTTTAAAAGATTACAGAACAAAAAGACCATTTTTTTTCTAGATGGAGTCTCACTCTGTGGCCCAGGCTGGAGTGTAATGGCATAGATCTTGGCTCACTGCAACCTCTGCCTCCTGGGTTCAAGTGATTCTCCTGCCTCAGCCTCCTAAGTAGCTGGGATTACAGGCACATGCCACCACATCTGGATAATCTTTGTATTTTTAGTAGAGATGGGGTTTCTCCATGTTGGCCAAGCTGGTCTCAAACTCCTGACCTCAGGTGATCCTCCTGCCTTGGCCTCCCAAAGTGCTAGGCTTACAGGCATGAGCCACCATGTCCAGCCTAAAGACCACCTTTTGAAGCTGCATCCCTAACTCCTGCCTCTCCTCACAGATGTAAATTCCTGATTCCATTGGCAGGGTTGGGGAGGGATGGGTGTCTGTGTGCTTATCTTAGGGAAAAAGAGAAAAAATTATGCAATCATGTTTATTTTGCTATTCACCTATTTAGGGGAATTTGTAGTATTTGGATAGTAGTAATATTAAGAGGAGGAGCAGGCTGCAGCTTTTGATGATGCTAAAAACATTTGCAAGACTACGTCAAAGAAAAACGGATACAAAGTCAAAGGGAATACAAATAAATAAGCATTAACATCGAATGAGGGTGGTCCTCCCTTTCCTCCTCCTCCCTGGGCGTACATGACACAGCCTTTCAGAAGTCTTGCTTGTTTCATCAGGACCCTGTCTGAGAGCTAAGCCAGTGCAAACAGAGCTCAGTGTGAATTTCTGTTATCAAGCTACAGAGCTGATTCTTATGCTCAATATCATAGCAGATTAAAGTATCTTGTTCAGAGTAAGCTTGAGCATGGAGTTTGTTTTGCCGTGAACAAGTTGCCTTACGCATGCCAGTAACTCTGAGCTCACCCTACTAATGGGGAGAGAACAAGAGGCATGGCATTGGCATAACCTGGGTTTCTGTCTCTTGTTCTTGCCACCCATTAGAGATGCCAATCTGCATGGATCTCATACGGGGTACTTTTGTGTGAACAGATACTAGGATATTCATTGTCACCTTGTACTAGTATCTGGGAGAAGGCTGGAAAAAAATTCTCTGGTGGAGTGTTTAAAACTTAAAGACTTTAGGGCTGGACTCAGTGGCTCACGCCTGTAATTCCAGCACTTTGGGAGGCAAAGGTGGGTGGATCACCTGAGGTCAGGAGTTCAAGATCAGCCTGACCAACATGGTGAAACCCCGTCTCTACTAAAAATACAAAAAAAAATTAGATGGGTGTGGTGGCAGGTGCCTGTAATTTCTGCTACTTAGGAGGCTGAGGCAGGAGAATCACTTGAACCCAGGAGGTGGAGGTTGCAGTGAGCCGAGATCACACCATTGCACTCCAGCCTGGGGAGCAAGAGTGAAACTTTGTTTCAAAAAAAAAGAAAGAAAAGAAAACAAACTGTCCTGCCTTGTTTCTCAGGTACATAATGGAAAAGGGAAGAAAGTAGTCTTGGCTCCAGTATTTCCTGAGTGACATCCGTGTGAATAAATCACTAAAAGAAGTGGGATTCTGAATGGGAGTTCACTCATGATTTGGCTCTCTGTTTGTCTGTTATTGGTGTATAGGAATGCTTGTGATTTCTGCACATTGATTTTGTATCCTGAGACTTTGCTGAAGTTGCTTATCAGCTTAAGGAGATTTTGGGCTGAGATGATGGAGTCTTCTAAATACACAGTCATGTCATCTGCAAATAGAAACAATTTGACTTCCATTTTTCCTACACAGTTGATGGGAGTGTAAATTAGTTCAACCATTTGTGGAAGACAATGTGGTGCTTCCTCAAGGATCTAGAACCAGAAATGCCATTTGACCCAGCAATCCCATTACTAGGTATATACCCAAAGGATTATAAATCATTCTATTATAAGGACACATGCATACCTATGTTTATTGTGGCACAAGATCAAAGACTTGGAACCAACGCGAATGCCCATCAAAGATAGACTGGATAAAGAAAATGTGGCACATATACACCATGGAATACTATGCAGCCATAAAAAAGGATGAGTTCATGTCCTTTGCAGGGACATGGATGAAGCAGAAACCATCATTCTCAGCAAACTGAGACAAGAACAGAAAACCAAGCACCACGTTTTCACTCGTAAGTGGGTGTTGAACAATGAGAACACATGGACACAGGGAGGGGAACATCACACACTGGGGTCTGTTGTGGGGGGCTAGGGGAGCCATAGCAGGTGGTGGGGAGGTGGGGGAATGATAACATTACCTAATGTAGGTAACATGGGGATGAAGGCAGCAAACCACCATGGCATGTGTATACCTATGTAACAATCCTGCAAGATCTGCACATGTACTCTAGAACTTAAAGTATATATATATATATATATATATATATATATATATATATATAAAGAAGTGGGATTCTGGAAGCTGTTCCTCTGACTCACCGGGTAATGGCTTTCTTCTCTGAAAAGATTCTCAGACAGAAATCAGCTTCCTGGTGGGGCTCAAAAGTGCTGGGAATCAGGATGTAATCCCCAGGGGGCAGCTTGAACCGGTCGGAGACTTCTCTCAGGTTGATGAATGTCTTGCTTCTGGCCTGAGAAGCATGGTATCTGAAGAAGTCTTTGTTGAGGTGTTCATCTTTGTCAGGGCACTGCAATGGGCAAGTAAGGGAAGGGTTTCCTAGGGAAGTTCCTCTTGGCTTTTCAGACAGAGTTCATGGACTCCTGGTTGAGTCTCAGGCATGAGACTGAGGAGGAGCTGCGAATTTAGAACTCAGATGGAGAACTCTGAAATGCAGTGTGGCTCCCACCTACCTGATAAATGGCATAGCCGATTGTCAGCATGTTGGCACCAAATCTTTTGAGTTTCCTTCTATCTTTCTGCATCAGGGCTACAAGGAAACTACACTCCTCCTGCCCCTCATCTTTCTCAGTCAGAGACAATTTTATTTGTGGATTGGTCCAAAAGGTATCTGTCATTTGGGAGAGGTAGATTATTTTCCCTTTCTTAAAAGGACCCCACAAAGAACACACACACACACACACACACACACACCCCACACACACGCCCCTATCCACCCTCACTATATATCCTGCAAAACATTTGAAAGTAACATCTTCTCTCCCTGTTCTAATAAGCTCTCCTATCCTACTTTCGATAATCCCCAACAAGAATGCAAAGTATCCTCTCTTTCATTTTCACTTTCTCTTCAACCATTTCCCATGCAGTTTTTAAGGACATTCTGGGTCTAGTCTGCTAAAGTCTGTTCCATCGTTTTAATTTTTCCACTTTGTATTTCAAAGGAGAGTGTAGTGGACTTCTAGTTGTCCCCCTAGCATCTACTTGATGGTAGGCAGTTTGAGTAGGATTGACCCCGATCACTGCTCCAGCATGAATTCCTGTTGGTCCAGTCCCTCTTGCCACAAAGCCAATCAATGCATAGCATTCACTGGGCAATATTGGTTCAAGGAATTTCTGGTAAGAGGGAAGTTGAGGACTTTTGTTTGATACCCCCAGAAGCTCTTGCTGTTCATGTGAATCAGGGCTCAGGAAGCCCTGGATACGGCTGCCAGCCCTCCTGTGATTATAAAGAAAGCCAGGCAGAGAAAAGTCAACACAGAAAAGAGGGCAGAGCAGTGAATTAGAAGCAAATGCAACCAGGGCCCTGACAGAACTGTATCTGAAGCCCACCCTACCTTCCCTCTGAGCTCTCCAATTATGTGAGATAATCCTTTCTATTGCTAAACTGGCATGAGTCATGCTTTTCATTACTTGTAATGGAAGATGACCTAAGTGGTAAAACAAAGCAGCTACCCTAAAACAATTCTTATCCAACTAAATCTGTGCAGCCTTCTTTTCCCAGTCACTTTTGAAATCTTATTGTCTATGTTTCAGGGTTTCTCTGAGGACCTGGCCCTTATCCTTTGGTGTCTCTGGGTTGGAATGGACATTTGGGAGTGGCAGAGAGAGTGACAGGCAGCCTACCTACCCAGGAAATTGCGACAGCCCCCAGCCGTGGAGCCGCGAACCCAGCTTCCCTGATGGACTGTCACCTCCCATTTGTGAACCGCGTCTTCCTCCAGGGCATCAGGAGTAAGGTTGCAGATCTCCACTTTGTCAAAGTGGGCCTTGAAGTCCTTAAATGCCATCCTGCAACAAAGCGGAGAGACATGATGCACAGGAGGGCGATGGTGAGGGCATCATCCATTGCTCATCCATAAATCATCTAGCTCCTGTCTGCAAGGAGTGGGGGGGGGGGGGGGCGGGGCGCTGCAAGGTTGGGGGCGATGGAAAATTTTTTTAAAGTACAATAAAGGTTAAAAAGGTAAAAACAAGGGTAAAAATATAGATTGATTGTAGATGCTAGGTGCTACAGAGAAAAATCAAATTGGGCTGAAGGATGGGAGCGTAGGGGTGGGATGCTATTTTAAACAGGGAGGTAAGGGAAAGCCTTACTGATGGGGCACCACTGAGTGGAGACCTGCACTACCAGGTACTGGGCAAAGCAGCTCTTTGGGGAGTCTAGGCAGATGGATAGCAAGGCCCTGAGGCAGAGAGGTGCTTGGAACACCAGGAAGGCACCTTCTGCACCAGACCTTCCTTCCACTAGCCTGACCTCAGGCAGCCTCTCAAACGCCTAGTCTACCTCCTAGTCCTATACAGCAATTCATGTGATTCCAGACCTCAGCTTTCCTCCTGCAGTTTTTGCTCCTCTCTTGTAACTCTCTAACTCAAAGCCCCCTGTACTTCAAAATTCAACGTTCATCTGTAATTTCTAATTTGACAGCTTAGGAATCTCTCAAGCCACGCTGCACGTTTTCCACAAATCTGGGGAACTTAAACCCTCATAGTTCCTGAGGCAGAGATGGCTGGCATTCACCAGCACAGCACTGCACCCCACTCCTCCCATTTGGAGGCTGGATGTGAGCAGCGATGCGTTTACTTCTGAGTCAAGGTGTTTAGAAAGCGGGAGTGTCTTCTTCAATTTGTCATTGAATTCTTCTCTTCTTCTGGCTGCGTGCAGATGACCAAGTGACCCTAGAAGATGGCGGTGCCACATAATAGAAGACGTTTAGGTCTGTGAATCGCTGTATGAACAGAGCCACGCACAGAATGTGAACATCCTCCCTGGACTGTCACAATGAGTGAGAAAAGAACTTTACTGTGTTTGAGCCTTGCAGCTAGTGTTACCTTGAGTCACTGGTGCCTTGCATTGCGGAACCGCCATAACAAAGTTCTAAAATATGTTCGCAGTTGGGAGGAAGGAAACGTGGAGCTACAGGAGCTGGAAAATGGATATCTATGATGTGCAGTAGCAAAACATTGGGTAAATCTACTGCGTGTTGTCATGGACTGAATGTTTGTGGCCTCCCCTAAATTCATATGTTGAATCCTAACCCTCAAAGTAATAGTGTTAAGAGGTGGGGCCTTTGGGAGGTGACTAGGCTGTGAGGTGGAGCCCTCATCAATGGGATTAGTGCCCTCATAAAAGAGGCCCCAGAGAGCTGCCTTGCCCTCTTTCTACCATGTGAGGACACAGGGAGAAGGATCCATCTATAAATCAAAAATAGTGCCCTCCCCAGACATGGGCTCTGCCTATGTCGTGATCTTGGACTTCCTGGTATCTAGAACTGTGAGAAATCAGTTTTTGTTCTTTGTAAGCTGCCCAGTCTATGGTATTTTGTTACAGCCACCCAAATAGACTAAGACAACTGTCAAAATACAGAAGGCAGAACAAGTCAGTACTGAGGCTGTGCTCAATGGGAAAAGAATGGAAAAAGCTGCAATATTCATGGTTTGGGTTGTTGTGTTTTAAAAGCTGTTACAAGAAAGAAATGAGCTTAGGCAAGAATTGACTGGTTGGAGCACATGGAAGGAAACAGACCGAGAACCCAGAAACTGCGTCTTGCAGGGTTAGAAGGGCCAACTTCTAGATCGCAAACAGGAAGAAATAGGACTGTAAAAGATTCTAATGATGAAGGCTCAGTACAAATTTTCAATTAAACAAAGAGATTCAGGCCAAGGGAAAGTCCAGAGTAGAAATGATTACGTCCCACTTAGATCTGTAACTTTAGATGCCCTCAGGGCAGCTGCCTTCAAAGGTCCTTCTTACCAAGGTGGGCATGGAGGGGATGGACCCTGTGAGCTGCAGGGTTGCCTGTCTTCAAATTCACTGTGCAAACTTGGATGACAAAGAGCTCCAAGGAGGGGTGTGAGGCTGGACACCAGAGGCTCTTCCTCCATTGGATTGCAGGAAACCCCTCCTGAAGACTCTTCAGCAAACTGAGAGCTGAGGTGAGCCCCCATCAAGACAGGAAGGAGATTAAATTTCTTTCTAATCTGGGTATATATGAAGGGTGTGAGACAGATAAATCTGATTTGCCAAAAAGGGAAAGAGAAGGCCGGGTGCGGTGGCTCACACCTGCAATTCCAGCACTTTGGGAGGCCAAGGCAGGTGGATCACCCGAGGTCAGGAGTTCGAGACTAGCCTGGCCAACATGGTGAAACCCCCTCTCTACTAAAAATACAAAATGAGCTGAGTGTGGTGGTGCATGCCTGTCATCTCAGCTACTTGGGAGGCTGAGGCAGGAGTATCACTTGAACCCACGAGGCGAAGGTTGCAGTGAGCTGAGATCCAACCAGTTTCTGGCTCTATTCCCTTCCATTTGCTCCAACCAGTTAATTCTATGCACTCCAGCCTGGGCAACAAGAAAGTAAAAGCAGGGGTGAGTGGCGGGGAAGAGAGAGAGAGAAACTTGGTGCTCCTTTCGCCCCAGGGCCATGGGGCTTGCTCGTATCTGCAGTTAACACAGGAACAAGCACTGTACCAGAATTCCCCATCATCCAGAGCAGTGTGACACAGACGCTTCTGCTCAGCTGGACCAACAGAATGCCACTCCGGAGAACTAGGAGTAAACAAAATTGGTGTTCAGGCAGAGGTCATGAAGAGTCATAATGGCCTTGATGAGGAGCCCACAGTGTGGGTGATGGAGGAAGTAAGTCCTGCTCACTGGGTCCCAGAAATGCACCCAGGGAGGCAGCGGCTGGTGAGCCCTGGCCCCCAGATAAGAGGGCTGGTCAGAAAGTGTCTCCGAGTGCTGCTGATGGATAAAATGCCCCTGAGGATGATTTGAACTGCCGACATGGAATATTAGGATGGTCACAAGGCATTGCATGCCGGTGGGGTAGCAGAAGAGCCCAGCTGGAAGCCATAAGCCCACTGACTTTTGTGCTTGGCCTCCAGCTCCCATGTGACCTGGAGCAGTGCTTGGGCTCTCCTCTTAGTGGCTGAGCTGACACTTGGAAATGTGGTCATACCTTACACTTGCCCATGCTTGATATTGTCTGTGCCAGCCACCTTCTGCATGTGACCTCACTAGCAAGGAAGGTGGGGTTCTGTGAGCAAGGCATGCCCATCCTGAAGACAAGAGGGCTCAGGGGGGCCCACGGACATGCGCTCAGGGAAGAGCGGGGGCTGTTACCCTCCAAACTCAGGATTATGACTCCAAGTTCGTTGCATTTTCTGTGACACCCACAGCGACTTCCAAATAGTTCAAAGTACATTACCACTATTGTGGTGCCACAGCTGACGTGGCAGCTCCCTCGCACCCTGTGATCTCCACTCAGCCTCGGGGGAGTGAGTGCTCAGGTGATCAGAGGGGAGGATCAGCAGGAACTTCTCTCCAGGCACGTGGGCCGGGGTCAGAAGGGTGGAATTAGCAGCTGTTACATGCTTTTGGAGCCATTACCCTCTAAGTGGCTCAAACCTAGATAATCAGCCTGACAGGCTGGCCACACAGTGCCTTCAACCCTACTCATGGTCACCAGCAGCACAGTGAAGTCAGCGGGTCAGGATGGCTCCTGCCCCCTCATCTCCCATGGAGGCTACGTGGGTGGAAGACAAACTTCATTCCGGCCTTGGCCCCCAGTCAGAATTCCTGCTCGCCTGCCCTTCTTCCCTCCCTCCCTCCTCCTTTCTCTCTCTTTCTTTATTCCCCTCTCTCTCTCTTTCCTTCCCTTCCTTCCTTCCTTCTTTCTGAGTTTCACTGAGGTACAATGGCACGATCTCGGCTCGCCACAACCTCCACCTCCCAGGTTCAAGCGATTCTCCTGCCTCAGCCTCCCTAGTGGCTGGGATTACAGTCATGCACCACCACGCTCAGCTAATTTTGCATTTTTAGTAGACACGGGGGTTTCTCTATTTTGGTCAGGTTGGTCTCGAACTCCCAACCTCAGGTGATCCACCTGCCTCAGCCTCCCAAAGTGCTGGGATTACTGGCATGAGCCACCGCGTCCGGCTGCTTTATTTCTACCTCTGTGAGTCCCAGAAAAGGGGAGAACATAGCCCATTTTCCCTTTATAGACTACTAAATTGAGGGCACCGTATATCTTACAACATGATGAAGCCTCACTAGTTTTGGTTTCAGTATTTCTCTGTGCTTTTCATTTCTGCCAGGAGAGGGAGGCCAATCTCTTCCCTCGTCAACCCATCTCAGCTCATCTCTGCCAGTGCTGCTTGGTTCTCAGAAGGCGGCAGCCAAGGCCAGACCCAAGGACGGTGGGACGGAGCCTCCAGGGCACGATGGCAGCCTGGAAAGCACACGCCTGTATGCGCCGCCCTCACACCGGGGTCTGGCTAACATGGCAGCGGCTGCACCATGTCTGGTGACCTGGTAGCTTTGTCTGGATTGAGGACAAACAAACACTGGCTCAGTTTTAACCAAGTTCCAGACGAGCTTCAGAGTTCCCCAGAAGCTCAGGGGCCTTGGTGTGGCAGGAAAGGCCTTCAGGAGCCCCAGAAGCAGAGGAGGAGCGAGAGTTTCAGGCGGGCCCTGCCACACACCCACCCAGACATCGCTGGTTCCCAGGTACCTGGGCCGCTTCCCAAGGGACTAGAGCTGGGGGAGCTGTGGGGACACACACACGGAAAAGTCAGACCTTTCTTTATAACTAGGGGCCAAAACTCTGGTTAACAGCTCTGTAATAGATGAAATTTCAATTCCACTTCCTCTATTTTTTTTTAAGACATAGGGTTTTGCTGTGTTGCCCAGGCTGGAATGCAGTTGTGCAGTCACAGTTCATGCAGCCTGGACCTCTCATGCTCAAGTGATCCTCCCACCTTGGCTTCTTGACGTGTTGGGATTATAGACCTGAGCCACCATGCTCAGCCCCACTTCTATTTCTCTGCTGGGCTATCGGGCCTCCACCACGGTCAGTGACCATCAGAGAGAATCCTACAGTTACATGCTAGGTAATATTCCAGGAATTCCCACACTCCAAATACACACACACACACACACACACACACACATGCTGCTTACTGGAGCTACTCACAACTGCGGATAAAGCTTGTCACCACATCGTTGGTATTTATGTCAACACATTTACGTATTGACATAAATACAATTTGTGAAAGTCAGAGTGCCGTTGTAGAAGCCTTTCTTGAGAATCAAGCTTGATGCAAAGTGGCCTTGAGAACTGAAAGGGGAAGAAGACAGGCCACCCCAGAATCCTGAGGCAGAGCCCAGGAGGACCGTAGACAGGCCACTCCTTCACATGTCTGCACAAGCCAGCTCTGGCCCCACATGCCCTGGGAACCCGCCAGAAAGGCGGGATAGGATGACTGACCTGTCACTCCATGACCCGTTCCACTCAACCTGGCCCCAGGGGTTCCGGACTCGGATGAGTTCGATTTTCTGGCCTCGGAAGTTTACCTAAAAGGGAAAAGTATGAGGGAAGTGTGAAATGATAAATGTGGCGGAGGTTTGGCCACATTCATCCATGTGCTCCAGAGGGGACCGTCTCCATCCAGGACCAGTTTTGTGGAAAGCCTCTTGGCTAAAACGCTGCTGAAGGTATGTAAAAGTTCACCAGTTCTTAACCAGCCCTTGGAATCTTCTAATTCCTATTGAATGATTGCTAGTATTGCCAATGATACTATATTAAGCACCAAAATGCTTATGCCACATCTAGGAAGTAAAGTAGAATTGTAACTAACAAGAAATGAGTCCACATGAATCTACAAATGGATGAGTTTCTCTCTAGACTGGGATCTCCCTAGAGGCAGGAGCCAAGTCTTAGGCGTCTTCAGCATCTATCCCAGTGAATGGGAAAGAGTAGTCCTCAAAGGTGCTCTTGGAACTATTACTAAACTTTCCTCATCCTAGCATCCTATGCACAGATGAATGATAAGAAAATAAGCACGTGCTGGGAATTTAAACACAGCAATGAAGAGAAACAGCATTTATGTCTTCTAAACCCAATATTCTCCTAGTTTCAGGTGTCTGTGAGGATTCCTGCTGTTCACCTTGATTGCCCTTGAGCCAGTGTGCCCTCATGCTCTGCCCAGGAGCAGGAGCAAGGGCCAATGCATTTGAGAAGGGTTTTGGAGGAGAGAGAGTGAAAGTAAAAGACTTCTAGTTATCGACTAACCAGAAACTGTAGCTGTCAGAACGTTTTATCCTCATGCATTTGGCATAAATAGTATTTTGGACGTGTAAAAACTCAAATAACATCAACTCTTCAGAGTTCAAGATGTGGCTTGTGGCTCACCATGTAAAAGGCTCATTTAATTTGAAATGTTCAGGACAGGTGGGTTCCTTGTAGGGGGAGAGAAAGCAAAATCAAGCAAACAAAGATGATGGGAGGTTTCTGTTGTGAGGTGGAATACGTAGAAGATCTAACCTAGAAAATCACGTGCCCTCTTGAGTGAGTGATCTGCAAGGCATCTACAGATGGGGAAGGAGGACAAAGGAACCGATACAAATAGCTGACATTCTAAAGCATCCCAAAGAGTCTACCTTCTTCTCACACCTTGGCTCTAGTGAGAAGGAAGGGCAGGGCCTCCCTTCTGTGTTCTTGACTCCCCACACATTCAGAGGATGTCACTCAAAATGTGGATGGGCACAGAAGACAGGGGCACCTGTGCCTTCTAAGTACCAGGCTGGAGACTGGTCCAGGGGAGGCATGGAGTGGGCAAGGCAGACTTCTGGGCTTTGCTGAACTTGAGTCTGGGAGAGTGATACTTTTGGCTTCTTGTCTTCCTCTTTTATCTGATTCTCTTTCTTTCTCTTCCCCTCGTGTCCCTCAAGGATATCTCCTCGTAACCAACCACTCCATCGGAGTCTGGGTGTCTCCAGGGATCAGTTTCACCCTGGGCTATAGCTACAGAGAGTGGGACTCATGCTGATTAATTTCATGTGTTAATTTGACTGGGCCATGGGGTGCCCAGATATTTGCTTCAAGGTTATTCTGGTTGTGTCTGCAAGGGTGTTTCTGGGTGACATGAGATTTAAGTGGATTGAGTAAAACAGATTGCCCTCCCCGGTGTGGGTGGGCTCATCTCATCTGTGAAGACCTGACTAGAACAAAAAAGGCAGAGGAAGGAGAAATTCACTCTTTCTGCCTGGGTGCCTGAGCTGTGACATCAGTCTCTTCTGCCCTCAGACTGGGACTTTTACCATTGGTGTTCCTGGTTGCTAAGCTTTCCCTCCAGACTCAGACCAGACTACACCGCTGGCTTTTTGGGTCTCCACCTTGCAGAGAGCAGATTATGAGACTTCTCACTCTTCACAATTGCATGAGCCAATGCCTTACATAAATCTTATTATAGCTGAGCCTGGAACATTGCGGGGGTTGGGGTGCCAACCCTCCTGCATTGTCAAAAATATTGTATTACTTTTGACTTCCCTAAGACTTAACTCTGAATAGCCTCTCATTGACCAGAAGTCTTATCGATAACATAAAGAGCCAATTAATGCATATTTTATGTTATTTATATTATACACTCTATTCTTACAATAAATAAGCCAGAGAAAAGAAATGTCATCAAGAAAATCATAGGGAAGAGAAGGTATATTTACTATTGATTAAGTGGAAGTGGATTGTCATAAAAGTCTTCATCCTTATCTTCATGTTGAGTAGGCTGAGAAGGAGGAGGAGGAGGAGAAGTTGGTCTTGCTGTCTTGGGGATGGCAGAGATGGAAGAAAATTCCCATATAAATTCAAACCTGTGATGTTCAAGGGTCAACTGCGTGTGGTGCGTGCGTGCGTGCGTGTGTGTGCGCGTGTGCGTGTGTGTGCGTGTGCGTGCGTGCGTGTGTGTGTGTGTGCGTGTGTGTGTGTGTGTGTGTATTTGGTTCCCTAGTAATTCTGTTTCTCTGGAGAATCCTACACAGGACTGATGTAAATTGGGAAAGAAAGGAAATTAAAACCAAACAAAAACCAGACACTTACACCTGCTAAACGAGTTTTGTGCTGCAGTGGAATCACATGGTTTCTCTCTTTCCTGGTTTGCCATTTTGAATTCCAGCCTGCCTCTTCAGGTGACATAGTCTCTGAAATGTCTGAACGGCAGACATTTAAACTGCAATGCACTAAATAAATGCCTAAGGGACTAGTATTGTCATGCATCTCCCCACACCCTGCGGTTGGAGTTCAAGTCGCTTACCTGGTCAGTTCCCGTTACAGTGTAGGCATGACCCTTAATAAGACCAAATGGTGTCCGGGCCTCAGATTCTGCAGCACTTCTGGTCTAAAACGTGGAAAGAGCAGAGTCACACCCACTGTCTAAGTCAAGCCTCCCCTACTGGATCAGACCCAGCTACATGCCTGGCCCAGTCACAACCTCCAGCCCCTTTTGCTGCCCCAGGTGCAGGCCGTGAGTGTGGGCTATGCCCGGGACTCCCCCAAGATGTCCAGCAGTGACATACGGTAAGTTCCAGTCTCTCCCCAGATGGGGAGGCGCTCATTCCCAGTGTGGACTCCACTCAAGAGTTCCGTATTTTTTCCCCAAACAGAACAACTTATCGCCTTCATGTAGTATAGCATGAGAGAGAAGACACAATCACATACATCCCAGAGACGAAAAGAAGCCTATAACAATAGGATTCAGGCCGGGCGCAGTGGCTCTTGCCTGTAATCCCAACACTTTGGGAGGCCAAAGCGGGTGGATCATGAGGTCAGGAGATCAAGACCATCCTAGCCAATATGGTGAAACCCTGTTTCTACTAAAATACAAAAGATTAGCTGAGGTGTGGTGGCAGGCACTTGTAGTCCCAGCTACTTGGGAGGCTGAGGCAGGGGAATTGCTTGAACCTGGGAGGCAGAGGTTGCAGTGAGCCGAGATCGGGCCACCGCACTCCAGTCTGTCGACAGAGCAAGACTCCATCTCAAAAAAAAAAAAAAAAAAAAACAATAGGATGCAAAGCTCTGCATCAGAAACCTGAAAGTGCAGAGGAACGGGCTAATTCATTAGCAAAAACAGACCCCAAGGCTAATCTAAGAGGAAACAGAAAACTGGAATCGATTTTAAAAAATGCCTAGCGTCATAGCAGTTCATAAAAAACAACAAAAATATTTTTAAAAAGATGAGGTAAAATTATACATGTGTGTTTGCATGCATAGAGAAATTAAAAAAAAATACCATTAGACTTTTATCTGCTATTTTTCTCATAGTATATAAAATGAAAAAAAAAAAAACCACCAAATTTCAGAAAATTAGATAGAAAGATCTCATTTCAGTAAAATCAAACCAACTGACCTTGATGTTTGTATGTGGACGAGTGTGCCTGTTTGCACGAGCAGGGAGAGAACTGTGAAGGGTACAGGCCCGGGGTCCCCGTCTCAGGGTGGGGCTGGAGGACACAGGCAGCGAAGAAACAGGCGGGAAGGAGGTAACAATGCACCTGCGTGGGCCTCAAGATTGTTCCATCTGACACAGCCTGAACATCTTACCTCGGTCACTTGACAACCATTAAATAGAAACTTGTGTTTTATTTGCTATTTATTTATTAGAGACAGGGTCTTGCTCTGTCATCCAGGCTGGAGAGCGTGACACGATCATAGTTCACTGCAGCCTTGAACTCCTGGGCTCAAGTGATCCTCCTGCCTCAGACTCCAGAGACACACCACCAGGCCTGGTTAAAACTTGTGTTTTAATTAGCAGGAATAAACAGTGCCCCTCAACAGTTATAACCTCCTCAGGTGTGCCCAGGGTACCTGGTGCAGACTGCAGCCCCAGAGTTGTGCCTGGAATGGGAACCCATGAGCCACTTACATCAATGAAGCAGCCCAGCAGGGAGCCCCTCTTCAAAGCTTTCTCTAGAATCTCATAGAAGTTCTCTGGGGCCTCTTTAGTCTGGAAGGTCTCTGCCACACCCCCGGTGAAGTCCTCCATGGCCTCGATGGCGCTGCCTCCCTTCAGAGCTTCATAGCTCCCATTTAGCCTGCAAGGGTGGCAGGAGAAAGAGGAGACAGTCAGGGACCTGGGGAGGCCACCAGGGTACCCTGCAGTCAGAGCTTTTCTAACTAAGCCAGAACCATCTCCCAGGGCTTGTCCTGGCTGGGTGGTATGGAAGGAAGATGGGAAGCAAGCATCAGGGTTTGCTTGGAGCTCCGAGGAAGCCAAAGATCCTGAGCTTCCTGCAAGGGAGGTATGTGGTGTGGTGGTATAGAGCAGCAGCCCTGGTGCCTGGGTGGCTGCGGGTTCAAATCCTAGTTCTACCACTTACTGTCTGAACCCTTCCTTCCTCCCTTCCTTCCTTCCTCCCTTCCTTCCTTCCTTCCTTCCTTCCTTCCTTCCTTCCCTCCCTCCCTCCTTCCTTCCTTCCTTCCCTTCCTGCCTCCTTCCTTCCTTCCTTCCTTCCTTCCTTCCTTCCTTCCTTCCTTTCTCAGCAGCATGAAAACAGACTAATACAATAGCTTATTTGGGCTTCCTTAGATTTACCTAATGTCCTTTTCTGTTCCAGAATCACACCCAGGACCCCACATTGCACCTGAGTCCTCACATATCCTCAGACTTCTTGCGGCTGTGACAATTTCTAAGACTGTCCTTGTTTTTGATGACCTTGATGGTTTTGAGGAGTCCTGGGCAGGCACACTGTAGGATTAGAATTTGTCTAATGTTTTTTCTCATGATATGACTCGGGCTGTTAAAGAAATGATAAATGCTTGAGGTGATGAGTCTCTCAATTACCCTGATTTGATCATCACACATTGTGCACTTGTAATCAGAGCATCAAATGTGCCCCTAAATACGTACACTATTATGCATCCATAAAATTAAAAAATGAAACTTTTAAAAAAATTAAAATAAATAGCTGGGTATGGTGGTTGGTGCCTGTAATCCCAGCAGTTTGGGAGGCTGAGGCAGGAGAATCACTTGAGCCCAGGAGTTCCAGACTACAGTGAGCTATTACGGTGCCACTGCACTTTAGCCTCGGTGACACAGCAAGACCCTGTCTGTAAAAAAAGTTAATAATAATAAAAAAAGAGTAGGGCTATTGGTTAGTGGGAGGAAGACCCCAGAGGTAAAGCACTCCTCTCATCTCATCATATCGAGGGTACCTGCTATCCACATGCCTTACTATGGTTGATGCTGGCATTGATCACCTGGCTAAGGTAGTGTTAGTCAGGTTTCTTCACTGGTGTTACTCCTTCTCTCCCCTTTCCACACTGTACTCTTTGGAAGGAATCATTATGTGCAGCCCACATGAAAAAAATAGGGAGTTTGGGAGGCTGAGGCAGGAGAATCAGGAGGCTGATGATGTAAGTCCAAGTTTGAGTCCAAAGGTTTGAGAACTAGGAGCTCCAATATCCAAGAGCAGGGGAATATGGATGTCCCAGCTCAAGTGCGGTGAGTGAATTCACCCTTCCTTTGTCTTTTTCTTTTATTTGGACCTTTAACAAATGGAATAATGCTCGTCCACATTGGTGGCAGCAATATTCTTTACTCAATCTACTGATTTAAAAACTATTTAAATAATGCTCCACCAGCTAACTGGGCATCCCTTGGCCCAATCAAGTTGACATATAAAACTAACCGTAACATCTTCTATACATCTTTGTTTTATGTTATTTTTGGTGAGGTGTTCTCTCAACCATTTTTGGCCTTTATAAATGACCCCAATAACCCTTTTTTAATGTTTAGAAACTAGGTGATGCATACTTTCTCTTGCCTTGCTTGCATCCTGATGTGTGGGGCACTCACCAAACGGCAGAGCTGGTCTTGGACTTGGAAAGAGTTCCCCTTTGCCCCCTTAAGCCTGTCTGGTGGCACTGATGGTGTTTGGGTGGGACAGAGGGCAAGAGTGGGCATCTTTGATTCTTCTTTGATGGCTTTAATTTTGTCCTGCTGATTTCAAGATTAATTTAACTACAGTACACCTTCACTCTATTTTGCCACTTTTCTGCCCCACTTGGAGGTAGAAGCAAGACCATCCTACTTTCTGTCTCTGAAGACAAGATTCTCATGACTTGAAGATCCAGGCTGAACCTACAAGTGGCTCCCAGGAGCTTTGCTATCATGTGTGGATCAAATTCAGGCTGCTGTGGCCTTACACTAACAAGCTAGTGGGCTAGAAACTGAGGTCATTTGGTTGGTGATTAAAAATGAATGTCTTAAAAACCACATGATTATCTCAATAGATGCAGAGAAGGCCTTTGACAAAATTCAACAGCCTTTTATGCTAAAAACTCTCAATAAACTAGGTACTGATGGAACATATCTCAAAATAATAAGAGCTATTTATGACAAACCCACAGCCAATATCATACCGAATGGGCAAAAACTGGAAGCATTCCCTTTGAAAACTGGCACAAGACAAGGATGCCCTCTCTTACCACTCTTATTCAACATAGTATTGGAAGTTCTAGCCAGAGCAATCAGGCAAGAAAAAGAAATAAAGGTTATTTAATTAGGAAAAGAGGAAGCCAAATTGTCTCTATTTGCAGATGACATGATTGTATATTTAGAAGATCCCACTGTCTCGGCCCAAAATCTCCTTAAGCTGATAAGCAACTTCAGCAAAGTCTCAGGATACAAAATCAATGTGCAAAAATCACAAGCATTCCTATACACCAATAACAGAAAACAGAGAGCCAAATCATGAATGAACTCCCATTCACAATTGCTACAAAGAGAATAAAATACTAGGAATACAACTAACAAGGAATGTGAAGGACATCTTCAAGGAGAACTACAAACCACGGCTCAAGGAAATAAGAGATGACACAAACAGATGGAAGAACATTCCACGCTCATGGTTAGGAAGAATCAATATTGTGAAAATGGCCATACTCTCCAAAGTAATTTATAGAGTCAATGCTATCCTCATCAAGTTGCCAATGACTTTCTTCACAGAACTGGAAAAAACCACCTTAAATTTCATATGGAATCAAAAAAGAGCCTGCATAGCCAAGACAATCCTAAGCAAAAAAACAAAAAACAGAAAAACAAACAAAAAAACAAAAAACCAAAGCTGGAGTCATCACACTACCTGACTTCAAACTATACTACAAGGCTACAGTAATCAAAACAGCATGGTACTGGTACCAAAACAGAGATATAGACCAATGGAACAGAGTAGAGTAATGCCATATACCTACAACCATCTGATCTTTGACAAGCCTGACAAAAACAAGCAATGGGGAAAGGATTTCCTGTTTAATAAATGGTGTTGGGAAAACTGGGTAGCTATATGCAGAAAACTGAAACTGGACCCCCTCCTTACACCTTATACAAAAATTAACTCTAGATGAATTAAAGATTTAAACACAAGACCTAACACCATAAAAACCCTAGAAGAAAACCTAGGCAAAACCATTCAGGACATAGGTATAGGCAAGGACTTCATGACTAAAAAACCAAAAACAATGACAACAAAAGCCAAAATAGATAAATGGGATCTAATTAAACTAAAGAGTTTCTGCACAGTGAAAGAAACAATCATTAGAGTGAACCGGCACCCAACAGAATGGGAAAAATTTTCTGCAGTCTACTCATCTGACAAAGGGGTTATATCCAGAATCTACAAATAACTTAAATTTACAAGAAAAAAACAACTCCATCAAAAAGTGGGTGAAGGATATGAACAGACACTTCTCAAAAGACGACATTTATGTGGCCAATAAACATATGAAAAAAAGCTCATTATCACTGGTCATTAGAGAAATGTAAATCAAAACCACATTAAGATACCATCTCACGCCAGTTAGAATGGTGATCATTAAAAAATCTGGAGACAACAGATGCTGGAGAGGATGTGGAGAAATAAAAACACTTTTACATTGCTGGTGGGGGTGTAAATTAGTTGAACCATTGTGGAAGACAGTGTGGTGATTCTTCAAGGATCTGGAACTAGAAATACCATTTGACCCAGCAATCCCATTACTAGGTATATACCCAAAGGATTATAAATCATTCTATTATAAGGACACATGCACATCTATGTTTATTGCAGCACAAGAGCAAAGACTTGGAACCAACCCAAATGCCCATCAATGATAGACTGGATAAAGAAAATGTGGCACATGTACACCATGGAATACTATGCAGCCATAAAAAAGGATGAGCTCATGTCCTTTGCAGGGACATGGATGAAGCTGGAAACCATCATTCTCAGCAAACTGACCCAAGAACAGAAAACCAAACACTGCATGTTCTCACTCATAAGTAGGTGTTGAATGATGAGAACGCATGGACACAGGAAGGGCAACATCACATACTGGGGCCTGGGGGGTGGGGGGCTAGGGGAGGGATAGCAGAAGAGTGGGTGGCTAGGGGAGGGATAACATTAGGAGAAATACCTAATGTAGATAACGGGGTGATGGATGCAGCAAACCACCATGGCTTGTGTATACCTATGTAACAAACCTGCATGCTCTACCCATGTACCCCAGAACTTAAAGTGTAATTTAAAAAATGAATGTCTTGGTTCCACTTATATGAGGTTCCTAGCCTAGTCAAATCATAAAAACAGAAAGTAGAGTGGTGTTGCCAGGGGCCGTGCGGAGGGAGGAGTAGGAAGTTGTTGGTTAACAGAGACAGAATTTCAGTTTTGCAAGATGAAAAGTTCTGGAGATAGATGGAGGTGGCGGCCACACAACAATGTGAATGTACTTAATGCCACTGAACTGCACACTTAAAAATGGTAATATTTATGTCATATACATTTTATCATGATATTCTTAAAAAACCAGCATCCGGTGGGACGGACAATTGATGTCTCTATACCCACGTGGGTAACAGCCTGGATGTTTGAGTCATGCCAGTGTCCAAGGGAAGTCTGAAGCACCAAGTGCTTTTGGCACAGCCAGAATTCCCCTCCGCTTGCCTTCCCAGCTCTTCCAAAGCCCAGATTCATGACCCAGGGAGACAAAGGGTCATGAATGTAGCCACTGTTCCCAAAGATGGGCACATCTAGGCCATGACAGGAAAACCACCTCCAACCCTGCTCAAGTCCTGAGAAGGTTGGGTCATGGCGAGCCTCATATGTGAACCCAGAGCCCTGGTTTCCTCCCCACCCCTTAGATGCTCTCTACAAAGGCCTGTGGAGGGACTCCTGTCGGGAGGCTGCTCAGCTGGGAAAGCTATCACTCACTTGGCGTAGGCTTTTTCCAGTAAGGCGCTCCAGAACTCATTGTGGTCTGCGGAGTGGAGAAAAACCAAGCGGTCCCTGAAGGTGGGCAGACGGTCATCGATCACCACATCCAGCCACTCGCTGTGCTGCCAGAACTGTTGCCCAGGATAAAGACGGAATGATGGGAGTCAGCTACACAGGAGCTCCAGGCCTTGTCTGTAAATATTCATCCTCTTGCTTTCTTCCCCTCTGACCAAGCTACCCATAGGTAGTTTTGAAAATCACACATGGGTTCCATGGTGGGGCACCTGGGCTTTGTCCACTAAGTTACAAGCTGAGCATTCTACCCAGCACCAACCACTGACATCAGCTCAAAGACTCAGGGTCAACCCATCAAAGCCGGGGGCGAGTGAGGAGGCAGGACAGGAGTCACAGGCAGACACTCTAAGGTGCTCTGAATTAGTTTTTCATCTTCACAAGAAAGTTGTTTTTGTGGAAGAGAGGGAATGGTAATGTGGGGTTTGGTTTTGCTGTTTTATAGTCCAATCTCTGATATTCTCTCCCACCCAGTTTCAGGGTCTAGCTCTAATTTTCCTTAACGTTGCTCCCTCCTCACCCATAGGTGAAGCCCCTAAGACTGATTTGTTGGCCATTCACACAGGAGGCAGGTGGATGCAGTATTCCCCACGTGCCAGGAAAGGAGACGTGAGGGGAGTGTGGGTGTGTGTGAATGCATGTGTGTGCATGCAGGTATGACAGGTATGTGCATTGTTTGTGGTTCATTTATACATTGTACTGTGCAAGCATGTGTCCGCTCATGTGTGCGTGTGCATGTAAGCACATGTGTGTTTGCATGCGTGCACACATGTATGCACACGTTTGCAAGTGCATATGCACAAGCGTGTGTCTGAGCATATTTATGCCATATATATACATGTGCATGAGCTTGTGTGTGGTCTGATGGGAACAGGAGAGAGGTTGGAATGAGTCAAGGACCATGTGTAGTTTCTCTGCTCCAGGGCCCCACCTTCTCCCCATTCTTTCTGGTTTAGTTGGCCTGAGAGCGATCCTAAGGTAACCTCGGAGAGTGAGAAGAGGTCAAAGAGGAGGGCAGGCACAGTGGTTTTGGGAGTCATTTATTTACATTTTTGCTGTGTCATCTTGAGCATCTTGCTGCATCGGTGATTCAATCTATATCAGAAGACTCGGCCGTAGTGTGGCTGAGGGTGTGTGTGTGTGTGTGTGTGTGTGTGTGTGTAAGGAAGATTCCTGTCACCTGCCCCAGCTGGACTTCCCCTCTGGGGCTTCCCGCTCTTGGGGCTATTTGCAGCTTCAGGTTGGACTGACGCGCAGTTGAGATAGGTGTTTAAAGTCCAGGCCTGGGCCTTGGGCTTCCTGAGCAAGGGAGGGGTGGGGAGGAGCATCAGGGCTGGTCTTCCTTGCAGAGGGGCCGGCTCAGGAGGCCTGTGAGTCAGGAGAGTTGTATTTGCCAGCCCAGAAGGCTCTGCTAACTTCCCAGCACCCACACACCTGTACTGTGGCTGAGGGGTGGAAGGGAAGTGTGAAGGAGGTAGATTTATTTCCAATGCTCTGCTTCCCAGGAGGCCGAGGAGGGGAGCAGGTGAAGTATTGTCACTGTGGGACTGACGGGCACCAACACGTCAGTCCCACCCCACCTGATCTCTGGGGACACAAAAGGATGCTGGAGCCAGAACCCCTGAGTTCTAGATCTGGCTTGGCTACTTACTGTTCTGTGACCTTGGATCAGCCACTTCCATTCCCTGGGGCTCAGAGTCCTCAGGGATCAAATGAGGGGACTGGGTCAGGGGATTGCCACGGCTCCTCCCAGCTGTGACATTCCAGGGACAAGAACACTATTCCCTTGGGAAGCCCAAGATCAGATGTTGGTGGTTCCGGTTCTGCTGGATTTTCTGAGCTTAAACACCCCCAACACTGCCACCCTGGTATGTTCAAGAGGACCGGGGAAAGGCTGGCTCCTGAGGACACCATCAAGCCAAGGCTGTGGTCTCAGCAGAAGTCACAGGAGGGGAGGGGAGACAGCCAGGCGGTGGCAGATCTAGGGGAGAGCAGCAGTAGAGTTTCCCTAGACCCCAAAATGACTCTGTCCCCAGCCGGTGCAGGAGGCCTGACCCCTGGGAAGGGTGTGCTTCCTGAGCTACACATGGCCTGCTTGCTGTCTGTGCCTTTGAAACACGTCTGTGTGATCGGTGACGGGACTTGAGAGTACCTCTGCTTATCAGATTGCAGGCCTCAGGGATGGAAGAAACAGGCTGGCCCTGAGTGGTGGCCTGTGAGTCAGGGGAAGGTGACACTGCCAGTGGTGGAGGGTAAAGGAATGCCTGCTCAAGGCCTGGCTCTGTGCTGGCTCCTGTGTGTGATGTGACACAGCTCTACAGAAAGCATGCAGGGAAGTGTCAGTCTCTCCTTTGTTCAGATGAGTGTAGACAGGTTTAGTGTCATTAAGAAAACTGCCTGAGGCCACCCGCCTAAGTAAGTACAAGGGGCAAGCTTCAGTGTCTGGTTGAACCCTCTGTAAGGATGGGGGCGGACGAGAGAGTGGAGGGAGAGAAAGTAGAGGTGAAGGAGCAGGAAATGGTCTCCTGGGGGCCCCACGAGCACCCTGACTGAGGATTTGTGGGCCACACAGGACTCCAGCAGCGACTGTCCGTGTTTTTCTCAGATTGTATTTTTAAAAAAATAAAATAAAAATTATTTTTTAAAAAACTCCCTCAAGATCTCCAAATTTACATTTCTTCCACAAGGAGTCCCTCTCAGTTTATGAGAAATCAACCAGTTTCCTGGAGGTATAATCAGTTTAGTCTATTTGTGCTTAAAGCACCAGAAATTCCAAAAAATAAAACCCTTAACATGTAGACCTCCAGATTGGCCAAAACATCACTTATAGTTTTACGTCTACATTCCATAAGGATTCTCTGTGCAATGCCGTTAACATTCTTCGGAGGCATTTCGCTGTTATTCCATGATAAAGTGTGGCTTTGGCATGGTTTAGGACCATTATGTCACACAGATCCCATGCCATTTTTTCCAGGGTTACCAGGCAGTGTGAAAATGCACCCGGCATTATGCTGAGCCCCAGAGAGGTAAACCCACTGGCCCAGGGCTCCCTCTTACCTGGAAATGGAATATCCCGGCATAACCAGGGCCAAAGCTTTGGTCCTGGGGGATGACTCTGGCCAGCGCTTTTTGATTAAGCGTAAGGGAGGCGATGGCGGCTAATAGCCAGCAGTCTCCTGCAAAATGAAAGCCATAATTCAGTTTTAATTGCTATTTCACAGCAAATAGGAAAACTCTGTGCCAGAAGGGGATGCGGGGAGTTCCAGATTTGGCCACGTCTTTTCTACCTGTTTAAAAACAGACGGGACCCTGACAAGTCCCCTCCCCTTCCGCTTCCGCTTCCCTTGTCTGCTCTTCTCCTGCCCAGTCTATCATAAACAGCTGTTGCGTTCTTGGCACTGTTACAGGATATGCTTACTTGGGTTTCAGACATATGGCTGCCTGATGCATCAGCTCTGTGAATTCCAGCGACTTCCTTTCCAGAGGCCTGAGTCTGCACACATCAGTGTTAGCATGGGCTTGGTGAGGAGGCACTTTGTAGCTGCAGCCCAAACTGTTCTGCAGGACTTGGGAGGGTGGTTAGAAATAGCCCCTGCAGCCCCAACTCAGACTCAGCTTAATTACAGATAGCGGTACCTGTGCGGTAGCTCCATTTGCTTTAAATTACCTTGCATTTTCAAGATTTATTGACTGACCTACTGAACTTCCCAGCTGTGTCTTCCAGAAGAAAACTAAAAGTGAAGTCAAACATCCTTGATGCATTCCTCTGCCCACACTGAGTGTGGACTCGTGTCTGCTGTGTCCCTCACAGCATCTCAGATGCTGCCTGTGTAAGCAAATATCTGAAAGGATCCTCTCGGCTTTATCCAGATTCATTTCAGTAGACAACGTCAACGTCATTGGAACCTAAGAGCCCATCACACTCGGCTGGCAGTTTCTGAGTTCACATTTCTAGAAAGCACTGTGTACCACTGGGCTTGGGACATGGTCATATGGCCCCTTTCTGGCCATTTTACACAGGAAAGAGAGACTCACCAGGGACAAACATTGGGAAAACTACTTCCGAATCGCCCTGTTTCTGGCTTTGTGGAAGGTGTCAGCAGAATACAAGCCACCCCTGGCCTTAGCTGGGGCACAGAAGGATTGGTGTCTTTGGGAGCCTCAGGTCAGCTTTGGGACATGCCACTAGGAAGTGACATGGCTGGAACCAGCAGGACCATTTGTTCACAGATTTTACCAAGTGCCTCTAGGGTGGCAGACCTTGTGCCACACAGAAGATACAAAGATAAGGAGAGACTCAGTGTCTGTTTTCAGCTCCAGGCGGCCAGGCCAGCGGGGGTCTAACAGAGTGAACTCTGCTGTGGGCTGACCTTCCCCAGCTCTCCTCCAAGCTTCAACTTTGCCCAGTTGAGGAAAATGATTGCTTCCTGGCCTAAGAACTCAAACCCTCATGGGTATTCAACCAGAAATGCCCTGAACTTTTGGAGGGGGAGATTGAGAAGCCAATGTTATTTATACAATTTAAAAGAAAGGAAAAAAACTCAGCAACAAAACAAGATTGCTTTTCTCTCTGTTGGGCCTGGGCAGATGGATGGGGCTGGCCACCCAGCTGTGCCTGGAGAAGTGCCCTCTGTGGGTCAGTGTGTTGCTTGGCTGTCTGGGTGGTACAAACCAGAGTGCATTTGCGGGAGGAGCAGGCTGGAGCACAGTGGCAGGATTTCAGCTCACTGCAGGGGAGAACCCTATGCCTCTCAGGTTCTCAGGGACCCCCTGCTGCAGTCGCTCTCCTGATCCAGCAACCCAGCCTCTCTCTCACCATGCTCCATCCCCTCATACTCACCTAGCTCACCCTGGCAGATAACAGCATGCCTTGATGCTGTTCTAGGTGTGTTCTAGTTCTTTCTTTTCTTTTTTTGATAGAGATGTGATCTTGCTATGTTGCCCAGGCCGGTCTAAAACCCTTGGGCTCGAGAGATCTTCCCACCTCACCCTCCCAAAGCGCTGGGATTCCAGGTGTGAGCACTGCACCCAGCCAGATGTTCTAGTTCTCACTGTGGGTGGCAACAGGTCACGGCTGTTCATTTTCTTGTTATTCTTTATAACATATATGTGCCATGTACAGTACTTGGGTGTAGTAAAAGTGTTACAAAATAATATTTAGAATCAACCATCCACTAAGGTGAAATATAAAGTTGTAACTCCAAATACATGTTTATGCCAATGTGACAAACCAAAACTTTGAAAAACAAAGGAGCCAGTAGAATAATTTCCTACTGGATAGCAAAGGAGGACTATGGGGTGAAGGGGAAGGGAGGCAGAGGAGGAAGGGGAGAGGTTGCAGTGGCAGGGAGGATCACCTAAAGAAGAACCACCTGAACATAAACATTTTGAAAAGTCTACATTATATCTAGAATATATACAGTCATCCCTTGGTATGCATGGGGGATTTGCTCCAGGACCCCTGTGTATACCAAAATCTGTGCATACTCAAGTCTCACAGTAAGCCCTATGCAATCCGCCTATACCAATCAGCCATCTGTACATGCGGATTTCAAATCCTGAAATAGTATATTCCCTCCCTCCCTCCCCCGTCCCTTCCTTCCTCCCTTCCTTTTATTCTTTTTTGTTTGTTTGAGACAGTGTCTTACTCTGTTGCCCAGGCTGGAGTGTAGTGGCACAATCTCAGCTCACTGCAGCCTCAACTTCCCAGGTTCAAGTGATCCTCCCACTTCAGCCTCCCAAGTAGCTGAAACTATGGTCACACACCACCAAGCCTGGCGAATTTTTCAATTTTAATTTTCAGTAGAGATGAGGTCTCACTATGTTGCCCAGACTGGCCTCAAACTCCTTGGCTCAAGCAATTCTCCTGCCTCGGCCTCCCAAAGTGCTGGGATTACAGGTGTTAGCCATCACACTCGGCCTGGAATATGGTATTTTCTATCTGTGTTTTGTTGAAAAAAAATCTCAGAACTGCACAGCTTCATGGAAACTGAACAACTGGCTCTTGAATGTTGACTGAATAAACAATGAAATGAAGGCAGAAATAAAGATGTTCTTTGAAACCAACGAGAACGAAGACACAACATACCAGAATCTCTGGGACACATTTAAAGCAGTCTCTAGAGGAAAATATATAGCAATAAGTGCCCACATGAGAAGCAAGGAGAGATCTAAAATTGACACTCTATCGTCAAAATTGAAAGAGCTGGAGGAGCAAGATCAAAAGAACTTAAAACCTAGCAGAAGACAAGAAATAACTAAGATCAGAGCGGAACTGAAGGAGATAGAGACACAAAAAACCCTTCAAAAAATCAATAAATCCAGGAGCTGGTTTTTCAAAAAGATCAACAAAATAGACCACTAGCCAGATCAATAAAAAAGAAAAGAGAGAACAACCAAATAGATGCAATAAAAAACAATAAAGGGGATATCACCACAGATTCCACAGAAATGCAAACCATCATCAGAGATTATTACAAACAACTCTATGCACATTAACTAGTAAACCTGGAAGAAATGGAAAAATTCCTGGACACTTGCCTCCTCCCAAGCCTAAACCAGGAAGAAGTCAAAACCCTGTAGACCAATAACAAGGTCTGAAGTTGAGGCAGCAATTAAGAGCCTACCACCCAAAAAAGCCCAGGTCCAGATGGGTTCACAGCCAAATTCTACCAGACATACGAAGAGGAGCTGGTACCATTCCTTCTGAAACTATTCCAAATAATCCAAAAAGAGGGAATCCTTCCCAAATCATTTTATGAGACCAACATCATCCTGATACCAAAACCTGGCAGAGACTCAACAAGAAAAGAAAACTTCAGGCCAATA
>CAUYLG010031805.1:0-16552 GCA_963573385.1 Cacajao melanocephalus | reverse complement strand
AGGGAGAAGATGGAGCCGGGACAGGGAACCACGCAGAATACTCGAGAGAATGATCCACGCACACTTCCTAGCAGCTCTACTCCAACAACAGCTAATGCTAATTGCAAATCACCCTTATCTAGGCAAGACCGCGGGTCCCCTAGGAATTCCTAGCAGCAACAGCTGTGTAGGACTGGTTTAAGTTTCTGCACATGAGGGAAAAGAATCAGACAGTTTCTTTTAAAATCACAACCATTTTGTTTTTTCATTAATTCAAATCAGGTGCCCCCAAACAGTGTAGATGGTTCGGGGCAAATTGCATCACCTTTAAGTTGCGTCCACAATTCCATGAGGAGTGGCAAGATTTGGCAATTATCCATTTGGGATGATCAATGAGGGGCATTCAGTCAGTCTTGGGAAGGTGGGGTCAGAATACCCCCACTGTTATTCAATAACTACAGTGTCTCTCACTTCCAAAGTGAATCAATTTAAACAAAAATCAGCTTGGATGTAGCCATTCAGAAATTTCACTCAGGGCACCATCAGTTCTTTAAACAACTTAAATAGTCTTTTCTAGTGCCCTGTTGAATATACCGTATATTTACCCAATAAAAAGGTATCAATCTCAATTTAGGGTATTTTCCTGATGTGAAAGATATTTAGTTTGGCAAGATTCCAGAACCTTCTCTCTCGGTGACTCTCTCGGAGGGGAGTAGCAAAGCCATCTACCTAGGAGATATGAGAACTGTCCCACAAATAATGTAAACAAAAATGCTCTCACATGTACCATATCTGGCATTTTATACACTGCTTTCACATAGAATATCTACTCTGATTTTCTTAAACCCTCTGCTGTGAGGTAGCATGAGTCTCATTTCACAGATGAAGTAACTGAGGCTCAGAGATGTAAAGCCACTCACCTCTAGTCAACACAGCTAGTAAGAAACAGCCTGAGGCTGAAAGAAGTCCATCTGTCCCCCACACCCATGCTGCCTCTCGGATAGTTACAGCTGCCAAACGAGAAAGGAATAGAACGTTAGGTACCTTTCCGCATCCTGGTCTGTGCTCTGCTGTTTGCTCTCAAAGGCATTGAAGCTGCTCATGTCCACGTAGCCATCATTTTCATTTGCTGTGGATAGGGCTCTGCTTTGATCTTCAAACAGCTTCGTGAATGCACCAGCCCTGGCAGGCCTCTGGGGCGGAATCTGGATATTCTCATAGTCCGAGTTCATGGCTGGAATGTTCTCATAGTCCGAAGTGTCAGCGCTGGGGAAGGAGATGGACCGTGGCTTGGTCAGTGGCAAGGGCAGGAAGGGTGGCCGGGAGCGGTCTTCGAAGGACTCTACTCTGGACACTGTCCTGCTGAAAGGGACGCCTTTCCTCTTACCATCTCTATAAAAGATGAGGGAAGAGGGGGATTCAGAAGCCCGGAGCTTTCCAGTCCGAGACTTAAGCTGAGGGGAGTTACTGAGGCTTCTCCGGTCAACTTCCAGAATCCTGGAAGGCCCATGGTAGCTGGATTCTGAAGAGGACCTTGAGGAAGACACGTTCACATCCACGTGCAACTTGTTCTCCGTCTTCTTCTTAAATGTCAGCGCCAAGAACCGCTTAAAGGATGACTTCTTCTTCTTGTACTTGTCCGGGGAGTCGCTCTCGATCAGGAGTGAGGGAGAGCTCTTTGTGATGGGCTTCTTGGTGATGCAGGCCAGGTCAAAAGGGGGTGGGATATCGACCATGGAAGATGGCGTGGAGGTGCCGCTGGATGGAAGGTGGTTTCTTTGGGAGAAACTCCCAGAGGAGCCAATCACACATGACAGAGAGAGATTGTCCTCTTTCCTCTTTATCCTGTGGTCGTCTAAACCTGGCCCCTCAGGCTCCTGGTACACGGAGACTGGAATCTCTCGGCCTTCCACAGAGAATGAGCGAGGGTATAAAGTGAAGGCCCTGGGCTTTGCTGGCAAGGCCCTGCCGACTTCCAGGGGCTTCCCCTCCAATGACAAAAGCGTCTTTCCTGCCTCCTCTGTGAAACCGCCAATGCTGGAGGCTGACGGGCCTGCCTCAGGTCCGGTTTCTTCAGGGACAGTTTCTGGGACATAGCCGGCCACCTTCCCAGAGTGGGGCCGGGCCCTTGTGCTGGTGTTCTTTCTGTCCCCGGGGACCAGGCCACCCTCTGCCTCACAGTTCGTTTCTTCTTTTGAGCCATAACCACCCAGGGCGTCTGATGCAGCCTGCCCTCCTTCTCCAGGGGCCACCCGACCCGGCAGGTTCACTCCCATCACATAAGGGTTGGCCAATGCGTCATCCAAGGCCTCCTCCTCCAACATGACCACCACATCATGGGCTGCAAGACCATCTGCTGTTCCACCCTGCAGGGAACCACACTGGCCACAGAAAGCCCCTGCCACAGGGTCCTCCTCTGCACATAGCCCCAACTTTGGTGCCTGCTCTGATTCTAAGCCTTTCGCTGACTCAGAAAGAGAACAGCTCTCGCTGCAAAAAGAGGTGCTCTCGGTTGGGAAGAACTCGTAGGGGCTTCCCGTGACGGAAGTCACAAAGTCCTCCACGCAGTCGTTCTCGAAAGGGATGATCTGGCAGCTCTCCTCAGCAGGCTCGTCCTGCGTGCAGTCCTCCAGAGTGGCGGCTGGCACTTCTTGGCTGGTTTTCTCCTCATGGTCAGGTGGTCCAGCAAGGTCAATCTGTTCCCCACCTGTGATGCCCACGGCCTCTTCGCATCCTTCCTCAAGCTCAGGGCAGTCCATGGCCATCTCTGCCTCCTGGACCCCCATGGTTGGCTCCTCCTTCTGAGGGGGCTCCTCACTGGCATCCTCAGCATCCTGTCCCATGTCCTCAGTGGGGCTGTCAGGACCTGCACCCTCATCTGCACCCACTGGGTCTGTGCTGGCACAGCCTTCCTCACCATCCTCCTCTGCCTCCCTGGGGGTGTTGGGGGACTCGCGCTCCTCTCCATGGTCATGAGGCAGGAGGAGGTCACTCTGGAAGACCCCCTCTCCAGCCCAAGGCCCACCGTCCTCCAGGCTGCACTCCCTGTGTGGCTGCACTAGCTTCTCTTCCTCCTCACTTCTGGACTCCTGCTCCTGTGACCCCGGCTCATCAGCGCAGCCCTCCCCTTCATCCTCAGGAGCAAGGTCTGTGCCTTCCTCACCCTCCCTGCTCAGTGCTCCTGCAGCCGGGGCAGCGGGGGCTGCCGAGTCCTCACCAGCTCCAGTCCCATCCACGACACATGCCTCGCCTCCCTCCTCATGCTCCTCTTCCTCCTTCCCAGAGGCCTCCGGAGACACCAGGGCTGTGTTCCCCACACTGCCCCCATCCGTGGGTTCGTCCTCCCTCAGCAGAGCCCTGGGGACCACAATGTAATCCTCATCTGTCTCTGACTCAGAGCACTTCGGGATGGACCGGGGCCCCTCATCAAGCCCCCTGTCTACGCAGAGCAGCCGCCCATTGCTGCATTTGTTCAAGCTGTCATTCAGGTACACACTGGCTCTCCACTCATTTGGGGCAGCCAGCCTGGGCTTGGGAGCAATGGGGGGCTTCGGACCCCTGAACATGGAGTTTGGACTGTGAAGACTATCGGGCCTGGGTGAGGAAGGGAATTTGGGTGTGGTCACTGGCGTCAGTGGACTGGTAGTCTTTGGTTTGGGAGCAACAGGTGGTTTTGGCGAATCTAGAGGACAAAAATGGAGAAAAGAGAAAAAGTACAATTAACTTTATTTCTATTCAGAGTCTCCTACACACGACTTGCAGGGGAGCTGCAGATGGTTCCCTCCGCCCATGTGAAGTCCACCTCCTCTGCTTTATGTTAGGCTTACATCCTCCACCAGAATCTTTAAAACCCCTTGATTTTCCACTAAAGATTCGTTCTGTAAACAAAGTGAATAGACCTTTCTTCTACATGTAGCCCAACTAACGAAAATCAACCAAATGAAATCCTGCGCTCCTCAAATGAAGTGTCCAGGTCAGTGCATTCATGCATCCAACAGCTACTGGTAGAAACTTGCTGTGAGCCAGCAACTGTGAGAAAAGGCTGAACCTGCTGTCACCCTCCCTGCTGCCCTCATGGAGCTTCCACTCCCCCTTCCACAGCTACTCCATTGGGTACCTACGAGCTGCACTGCAGACGGCAGGGTCTCCTGGGGCCAAGAAGAGAGACAGCCTCTGCTGAGAACTCACAGTTGAGTTAGAACAACTGGAGGGTAGAGTTGGGGACCCTTGAAATATTATGACTGAATAGCTGACATCTCTTCCCTTCATGAATGACACACCAAAGGTTTGAAACAGTGATGTGTGCTTCTGCTGGAGGTCACATCTGGAATCTGCATGCTTCAGGACTGTGTCCAGCCAGGCCTACACCCAGATTTCATGGGAGAAATTATATGGTACTTGCCAACATGGATATCTGCAAAAAAGTCTCTTTCCTGTGGATGCTGAGAACCTACTGACCAAGGCAGAATAAAAGATGTGGTGCAGACTACAATGCAACAGGAATTAGAGAAGCATGGGCTACTGTGGCCAGGAAAGACGTCTTGAAGGTGACATTTCAGCTAAGATTTGCAGGATGCGAAGGATCTAGAGAAGGGGAATGGTCCAATGAGTGGTTGCCAAATTTCAAGCTCAGCATCTCTCTGCCACAAGGTTGCTCACACCTCCTCCCTGGCTTCTCTGCCACCTACCTGGCCCCCTAAGCTCCCTTGCATACTGTGGCATAGAATCCATCTCCATCCCAACATCTCTGCTTCAAAAGCACTGCCTGGATCCCCATGGATTAAGACTCCCATGTTTCTCTTTCAGCATGGTCTCATCTCCCAGCTCCATGCCCACTAAGGCTTGGGTACGACACAAGTGGCTTAAAACAACAGCCTGGCTCCTGACGGGAGGGAGATGGAGCAGACTGCAGACTGCCAGGAGGTCTCTGCCAGCAAACCCTTCTCTTCCCATGCATGTTAGGCCCAGTTATGTCCCTGAAGCATCTCTAATCCAGGGCTGCCCCGGTATGTGAGCCACATATATCACTACATAGGTAATTTTTAATTTCTCATAGGCACATTTAAAAAAAATGGGTAAGGCTGAATGTGGTGGCTCACACCTGTAATCCCAGCACTTTCAGAGGCTGAGGAGGGCAGATCACTTGAGGTTGGGAGTTCGAGACCAGCCTGCCCAACATGGTAAAACATCATCTCTACTAAAAACACAAAAATTAGCCAGGTGTGCTGGCAGGGGCCTGTAGTCCCAGCTACTCAGAAGGCTGTGGAAGGAGAATAACTTGAACCTGGGAGGCAGAGGCTGCAATGAACCAAGATTGAGCTGCTGCACTCCAACCTGGGGGACAAGATCAAAACTCTACCTCAAAAAAAAAAAAATGGGCAAAAGTAATTTTAACAATATAGTTCATTGGACTCAATATATCCAAATATCATTTCAGTATGTAATCAATATACAAAAGTATTAATGAGGTGTCTGGCATTCTTTTTTCCTACTAAGTCTTCCAAATCTAATATGCATTTTACATTCGCTGCAGCACATCTCAATTCAGACTAGCTACATTTTATGTGCTCAGTAGCCACATGTGGCTGGTGGCTATGGCACTGTCCAGCACAGCTCTAACTGGTTTTAGACAGCTCCATGGGACTATCCCACTGGCACCTCAATTTCAGTACTTCTGAAGCCAAAGTTGGTATCAGTGCCAATGAGTTTAAAGGTTAAAACAGCCACTGCATCAAACCCCTAATCCACACCATTTCATCCACATCAATGCCCAGGCCAGCCACTGACATCCATACAATAACCCAGAATCTTCTAGAAATAATAAGTGACTATCAAACTCCTTGTTTCCATACACAGTCAAGTGGTATCCTAGTTTAGAAAAATATCTATTCAAATTAGTGAAAAAACAAAAAATTGGAGCTTAAAAAGATAAGCTTCAGCTATTACCTCGGTCAGTGTCGGGTAGCAGAGGTACCTTTGGAGCCTGGCTGATCTAGGTCAAATCCTGACTTTGCTACTTATCAGCTATGAAACTCAGCCTCAGTTTCTTCATCTGTAAAATGGGTACGAAATAGCACCTACCCTCAATGGGCTGTTTTAAAAATTAAAGGCTATATATGAAAAAGGCTCAATAGCAGGCCTTCACCCAGAAATAATAGAACAGTAGCTGTTGTTCAGACGAAGTCCATCTTTGCCTACCCCAGATCTTCCCTTGGCTGAAGTCTTGCTCTACGCTGACACACTACGTAATATGAGCTTCGCACTCTCCACATCGGGTGGCAGGCATTGGCACAAAATTATTCTTTGGGGATGAGACTCTCATTTCTCATCCCTAACAGGTGGGCATTTCACATGAGTGCCATGAGATGCGACAAAGGGACAGGCGGGCCGTGAAAAATGACCATCACCTTGGCTACATCACCCCCCTCCCACCCCATCCTTCATCCAATCAAGCTATTGATCTGTAGGCACTGTCTCCTAGGGAAAGGTTATGGTGGGTGTCTGAGGTGTGATCGTGCAAGAAAATGCCTTCCCCACAGGAGCCTCTTGGAATGGCAAGCACTCAGCGCCTGTCCTGTGCCCCCAGCCCCAGGCACAGAGTGCTTCCGCCACATCCCGTCTGAGATCAAGGCAAGCCAAAACCAGAAAGGCTTCATCTGACCCTCACTGAAGGATAGGAAACTGAGGCACAGAGCGAGTGAGTGACTGGTGTGGGGCTACCCAGTGAGTCCAGAGCAGGGCCCTAGTAGAACCTGCATTTCCTGCTTCCTGGTCTTGTCACCTGACCCTCTGCCATCACCTTTTTGCCATAAAGTGTTTCTCCTATGATGGAGACTCAGGGGTCCCAGCATCTAGTGAGGTAGAGAAGGGTAAAATGTAGGGAAACTGAGGCCAGGGTGACCAGAAACAGCTGGGCAAGTAAGAAATGCATGTTAAGGCTGGGTCCAGGACTCAGAAGTACTAACTGACCAGAAAGTGAACAACTAGCTTTAATTTGCTCCCATTCAATTTCTGTTAGTCTAATTCAACTAAATACATATTTATTGAGCACCAACTATGTGCCAGGTCCTCATCATCTAGATTCTTCAGATGCATCAATAAGTGTAGCAAAGCCCCCAGACTCGGGGACCTTGTATTGAGAGGTGGTGGGTGATATGCAAGAAAAAGGGCAGGTACATTATAGATTGTATGCTAGATAATGATAAAGTCTATGGAAAATGATTAGGAGTAACTTTTTTTTTTCAATTTTAAATAGAGTGACCAGCCTAGGCTTCACTGAGGGGACATGTGAGCAAAGACATGAAAGTGGTGAGGAAAGCTAGGACTCATTTGGCGTCCAAGAAACAGCAAAGAGGCCAGCATGGCCAGAGTGGAGTGAGTGATCCAGCAGGAGAGGCAGATGAGGCCAGAAGAATCACAGAAGGGTGCAGATTATGCAGGGCCTTGTAGATCATGGCAGGACTCAGGCTTTGACTCAAAGTGATGTGGGAAGCCACTGCAGGGGTTTGAGCAGAAGCACATGCACGCTCTGGCTAACGTGCTGAAATAAACTGAAACGGTGAGGAAGGAAGCAGGAAGACCAATGAGGAGGCTCCTGCAATTATCCAAGCAAGAGATGATGGAGGCTTGGACCAGGCTGAGGTGAAAAGAGGTCAGATTCTGAACAGGAAGCGAGAGCTGAGGGGATCTGCTGACCATTTGAATGCGGGGTGTAAAAGAAAAAGAAAAGTCAAGGATGACACCAAGATCATCCTTTTGAGTCTGTGCAACTAGAAAGGTGAAGTCAGCCAACCGGAATGGGAAAGACTGCAGGTGCTGGGGAGGGAAAGCCAGAATTTCAGTTTGCAAGGATCAAACTCCAGTCACCTATTACACACCTCGGTGGAGATGTCAAGCAGCTGGAGATGTCAATTAGGCTCTGGCTTCTGAAGAGAGATCTGGCTGGAAGTCACCATCATAGAGATGGAATTTAAGGCAGAAGCCTGGTGAGATCACCAGGGGCATGAGTGTGGACAGAGAAGAGGGCAGGGCCAAGGAGGGAGCTCTGGGAGCCCCAGCCAGCAGAGATGAGGAGTGTCAGAGCATCCAGCTCTGCTCCCTCCTACCCGCCTGTCTCACAAAAGGGAGCCAGATGGAGCCCCTGACCTCAGCACCATGTTATCTGGGTCTAAGGGCAATTCTGCCTAGAGAAGATGCAGGAAAGAGAGAGCACTGAGTGCAGGTTGAAGGACAGGAGGATTTTCACAATTAAAAAACAGGCTCTACCTGGATAGAGCAATCCAGGGAGCTTTAGGGTATGCTGAGCTTTAGGGTATGGTAGGGGGAAATTATAGGCTAAATCAGAACTAGGGTTTTCTCCTCTGGATTCGCTGTCCAGAACCCAGCATGGATGTAGCTGGCGGACCCTCTGGGCTCTCTTGAGTTCCTCTGGAGAAGGCTGTGGTGTGAACCTTCTCTTTCCTTGTAACACAGAGCCTGGGGGTCTTTCCCTCCCCACCCTGAGTTACTAATGCCCAAGGCTTCCTGGCAATTTGCTCTACCTGAGGGCAACTCAAACTCCAAATACCCTTTGAGCCAAGATGCCAAGTGTTAACTAGGGGGTGGGGGAACCACACTGACAGGAGAAAGAGATTTTTAACAGCCTCTAGTGATAGAAATCATCCCCAGCCAGCCACCTGGTACCAGTTTATATTTTCTCTCTATTTTAATTAAATATCTGTCACTCACACGTCCGTGCTTGCTGCTCCCTTGCCGGCTACACAGAAGTTCAATTAGCAGGGGTATTGGGAGGAGCACTGGATGGGGAGCCAGCAGCCCTGATCTTCACTCCTGGCTCTGCCTTAACTGGAGGTGTGATCTTGGGCAAGTCCCTTCCCCTTTTTGGGCCTCAGATTCCCCATGTGTAGAGTGAGGGGACAGGACCAAACAGTCTGGTTTGCTCTGGCCGACTACAGCCTTCTAAACTTCTGGCTCTTCTTAAGATATCTTCTGCCATCCTGTCTTCAGTTCCCAAGTCTGTTTCAGCTGCAGCTCACTATACTCCCCCTGGAACTCTCATAACCATATGTTGCAAGAGTAATTATCTTCCAATTTCACCTTCCAATTACATCTTAATTTAACTTTCATTCCTGGGTGCCTGCTGGAATGTCCAGGCCAAGCCTCATGATTTCTAATTAGGCTGCTGTTGGGCTGGTCCAGTGATCCACGACAGGGCACTACCGGGAAGGCAGCACAGGCCAGCGTGGGAAGAGCACGCTCAGGCCCAGGGAGGCTGGGCTTCCCTCCCAGCTCTGCCATACATCGGCTCTGTGATCTTGGGCACATCATTCTGCCTCTCTGAGCCTGTTTCCTTTTTGGTAAAATGACAAATATCCTTTTTTTCATAGGGCTGTTGAGAAGTTCAGGAAAATAACAGACATGATGCCTAACGAAGTAGCTGCCAGTTGACAAACATTTCCCACACCCCTACTACGTGTTAGGCACTGAATTAAAAAAGCAGGCTCTCAGGCTGGACAGTCTGCTTCAATCTTGTCTTTCAATTCAATCTTCAGTAAGCTGGTGACCATAAAATCTCTACACTTCAATTTTCCCATCTATAAAATTGGAATAGCAATGGGACTCATCTCATAAGGTGACTGTGAAAACAAAATTAACTGATAGAAGTAAAAGCAATACCAATTCATAGTAAGTACCCAATAAATATTAGCTGGTATTTACTAGTTGCTACGTGACAGACACTGTTCTTTCTAGGCACCTTACATGTTTTATTCTATTTAATCTTACCAACCCCATTTTTCAGATAAAGAAACTGAGGTGTAGAGAGGTTAAATAACCTGCTTAAGGTCACATAACTAAGTATATGATGGTTCTGAGATTCAGTCCCATGGAGTCTGTGAACCACCATGCTACGTGATGTGGAAATTCAGATCATGGTGCATGGTCTGAATGTGAGGCTGGTATCATTACCATCACATTGAAAAAGGAACCAGGTTTACACTGGAGACAAATTACAGGAAGGGTGAACCCAACAGTAACAACGGCTAAGATTTCCTGGGACCAAACCTGCCTCTAAGTTTATCCCGACTCACTCCATCCTCCAGATTCTCAGAGAAGGGAGGGTCTGCCCAAGCCTCATGCAGGAAAACGTGGGGAAACTGGAATCGCTCTCACCATTGTTATAAAGCGAGTTTTATTAGGAGTGTAGGAAAAAGCTAGCCTGGTTCTGTTCAGGCCATGCCAGCACAGGCAGGAGGCAACCCCCTTTCCAAGCAGTGGCTGGCTGGGCTCCGGGTCTCTGTTCCAGCTTCTTCTACTCCCGCAAAGTGGCACCCCCAATCCTGCTCCCCAATTCTATGACCCACACTCACTAATTGCCCAGGTGCCTATATGCCCAGCAATAACAGGGCCTGGACACGGGAGGCAGCTGCCACACTCCCATACTGTCTGAACCGCCCAGCCTGCACCTCACTGCTAAAACAATGACTTTTTTTCATTAAAAAGATTTTTAAAAGAAAAAAAAATCCTACAGACACACACACACACACATACACACACACACACACCCCAGCAGGATATGGTTCCAAGACAGCCAAAATGGTGGCTTCCTGTTTCTTTAGGGATGTGTGTTTTGGAGTATGGCTTTGGACAAGGTTGTTGGTAGGGGTGGGGGCTGCCTTCTACTAAATTCTATGAGAAAAAGAAAATAAGAGTGGCGATGGCTCCTTGGCAGGCAGATGAAGTTAGCTGGGGCTGTTCCCTTGCAAACTCTCATCTTAAGGGAACTTTCTGCCCTCCCCGTAAATGGAGTTGGGAATCCCGAAGACTGAGTTCCAGGCACCGCCCATCTCCGAGTCTCACTTTCTAAATCCGTTAAATGGCACTACTCTGGAGGGATCCCTGAGATTTCAAACACATTTTGATTTCACGGAATCTCAGAACTGCAAGGATGAGCTGGAGGAGTGAAATTCATAGGGCAGCAACGCGACGGACTTGGGGGTGGGGGAATCAGGAGCGGCTCAGCGCGGCGGCTACGAACATCCCCCGGGCGTTGAGTCCCCTAGGGGAGGCACAATGGAGGCCAGGGCGCCGCGAGGGAGGGGTGCGTTACAGGGGGATTAATTTAGGGCTTTTTAGTCTCATCTGGAGAGTGAGCTCCAAACCTCGGGGTCTAGGCAGAGAGACGGGAACAGGAATCCTCATACCGGTGTGCCGAGTACTGAAGGACTGAGAATGGGCCCCGGAGTCGGGGAGAGCCCCCGACGGCCCCGTGGGTCAGGTGTGGCCCCTGAGAGGCGAGCAAGGACTGGTTCGGGACGCAGGGGAATGGAGGGCAAAGGGTTGGGGGTCCAACCAAGTCGCTTTTGCGAAAGGGGAGTCTTTCTTCGTTGGGGAAGGGACTCTCACTCCGGGGAACGCCACGGGAGTGGGATACTGGCGCGCAAGGCCAGGGCGTGGCCTTGCCAAGGGGGTCCCTGAGGCGGGACGCTTCGGACGGGGGCCCCGATTCTCAGCCTCTCGGCGGGTGGACCTCGGAGCCGCGCATGCTTTGGCCGTGGCCGAGGCCGAGCAGCACGGAAGGTCGGTCGGGGGATTTTGCGCAGCTCGCCAGGGCGCCCGAGAGCTCCAACTTGGAACGCCCGGCCGGAGCCCCTCGCGCGCGTGCCTCGGCGCCGGAGGTCGTGGGGCCTCCTACCTGCTCTGTTCATCTTCAGCGCGCTGGGCCCGGGCCGCCGTCGGCGCGTCCGTCCGTCCGCGGGTCCCAGCGCGATTCTGCACGCCACCTCCCTCCGCGGCCGCCCCGCGGGGCCCGCACCCCCTGGCGCCCGCCCGGCCCCCGGCGCGCCTCGAACTCCGCGCGGCGCGCAGGGCAGTGGGGGCGCGGGGCGCGAGCCTCCGGGGCGGAGCCGCCGGGCGGGGGCGGCCGGGGGAGGGGGCGCGAGCGCGGGGGCGGTGGCTAGGGCTGCGCTGGGCGTCGCGTCCGCTCCGGGCTCCGGTCGCGCTGCGCTCTGGCCGCCGCGCCTCCGCCTGCGCCTCTGCCTGCGCTGCAGCAGCGCCTCCGCCCCCTCCTAGACATTTCCTCCGCTCCCGAAGAGGAAGGATTTTTTTTTTTCCTGCTCGGTCAGGGATCCAGGGAGCTGAGGGTCGGGGCATCCCTGCGCACACTTAAAGGGGCCGTGGCCGTGGGCAACGCGGGAGGCGCTGGGGGTTCGAGGGACTAGAACTCAGCGAGTTGGGCTTCTGGGGTGTTCCTGGCTCCTTCGTCCAGCAAACCATCTATTCCTTTATTTTTAACTCTGGGCATTCATTCAGTCCCGCTCCAGCCTTGGTGCTGAGCGCGGAACAGACAGCCACAAATTCTTGCCCTCATGGAGCTTAGACGGGAGGAAGTCGCTGCAGACACCATTTCATAGCGAGGGAGGGAAACCAGGGCAATGGGGCAGAGCGGTGGCTCTCAGAGGGCGCCGTGCAGCCTCGGCGAATCAGAAACCCCTTGTTTTATCATACCCTCCAGGTTTGAGAACCACTGGAGTAGATAATGGGTAGTCAAGGAAGGCCTCCCTGAGGAGGTGACATTGGAAAGGAGACCCAGTTGATGAGGATCCTTCTTTCCTTATACACTCAGCACACACCACGCAGCCTCTCGCAGTACCTGCCTGGTACTGGGCAACGTAGACCAAGCCTCCACCCTCCATAAGTTCCCAGTCTGCTTGTCCACACAGTCACAGGCAGATAGTTCTGCTACCCCGAGGCTCGTACTGTGATGGGAACACACAGGCGCCTGTGGGAGCTCAGAGGAGGCCCCCAATGGGGAGGGTTCAACCAGAGGAGGGCCTTCCCAGTAGAGGGAATCACAGGGGCAAAGACTTCGCTGAGATGGGAGAAGTCCTGGCCTGCCGGAGGAGTCTCAGGGCTTTGGCTTGGTAGAGGTGGTGCTGGAAATGGATCTGATTTCCCCAGCTGTAAAATTAGGAACTGAATGGGATCCTTTTAAAGTCCTTTCCATCCTTGAGCTGCCACAGAGTCCTTAATCCTCCTGGCTTTTGTGGAGAAATACTTGTGACTCAAATAGAAAATCTGTGGCTGAATTTGGCTCTTGATACATTTTATGGGTCCATGCATGGAGGTGTGGCAGGGATGGAGATGGAGGTGATGGTGGAGGTGGTAGAGGTGGGGAAGTTGTAAGTAGCAGCAGAAACAGAGAAGGTGGAGGTGGTGTTGGAGGTGAAGGCGGGAGAGGTGGTAGTAGAAACTAGTGGTGGTGGAGAGGGTGTCCAGGTGGTGGTGGGAGAGGTGCAGAGGGTGATGGACGTAGTTGCGGAAATCATGGCGTAGCTAGAGGACGTAATATACCTTGCGGTAGTGGAAGAGTTGGAGGTGGTAGAATTGGTAGATGGTGTGGATGTGGTGGTGGAACTGGAGGAGGTGAAGGAGTGGTGGTGGTGGAGGTGGAGTTGAGGGAGGTGATGCAGGTGGTGGAGGTGACAGAGACAGTTGAGGTGATGGAGGTGGGACAGGTGATGGAGTAGATTGAGTTGATATAGGTGGTGGAGTTGAGTGAGGTGGTAGAGTTGGTGATACAGAAGGTGTGGGCAGGTATATCTGTGTTTAAATGTGGGTACAAATGAGTGGATAAATCATTTCAATATTTGATGCAAAAAGAAAATATGTTTTTTTAAAAGTTGATCTTGTGTCTGAGATTACCAATAAAAGCAACATACCCTACAACCCCCAGGGCAGGAGCAGGTGAGGGAGGCTCAGATAATTCAATTTACCGCCAGTGTTACTCTTCGCTGTTGGCCATGCAAAGGAGAAGGGAGGACGGAAAGAGACCTCAAGGCTTTGCTAAGCCCTTTCCACTACTGTTGAATTTGGGATTTGAGGCTAAGCAATGTCTGCTTAAAAAGATCATAGCACCAAGGCCAGCTGGGAAAAACACAGGTCTGAACTTGTGTAGCCGAAGCCACACAATAGTGTAGAGTGACGGCCTGTGAAGTTGAAGTGCTTATTCCTTTGTTTGCTGTTCCTAATAAGAGAAAATGGATGGGAAAGACTGTGGGCTTTACAAACACCCATTGCCACTACTGATGTTGTATTTATGGAACTGAGCCACAGCCACTCACTGAATTCAGGGGGAATGACTGTAAATACCCACAAAAGACATGGTGTGTGGGGGTGATGACCATCATCGCTACTTCTCTTGAGCCTTTAACATATGTATTCATCCCAAGAATTTTATAAAGGAGTTATTACATCTCCATTTCACAGATAGAAAAACTGAGGCCCAGAGAGGGGAGTGACTTGCCCTTACAGCCCAGCCAGGACTCGCATATCAATCACCCATTTTCTACTCTGTGAATGATTGCTTTGCCTTTTGGGGCCAAGAGCCTCTCTGTGCTTTTCTGGAGGAGCCTGGAAGGTGGAGGACAGGAATCTCTAAGGCAGATGTCAGTGGGCTTGGCATCTGAGCAGGCTTTCCCTCTCTCCCCTTCTTTTTGCTCTTTCTATCCTGCCTTCTCTTTATATCTACTTTGGACGATCAGAATGGCCAGCAGCTGCCAGCAACCTCGCAGTGAAAGCCCAATGGGAGCATTGGAAGTGGGGGCCAAAGGGACCATCACCATGGTTCTGCCACATCCAAGAACCAACCAGGTGTCCACCTCAGAGCCTGGGGAACTTGGGAGCAAAGGAACTTGGGCATCCAGTGCATTAGCCAGGTGAGGAGACAGTGGCACTAACAGCAGGCAATCATAGCAGTGACAGTGATAACAAATGCTGATAGTGGATGCCTGCTGAGCATCAGCTCTGTGCTCCACCCTTTCCATACATCTCATGACAATGTAAAGTGATTTTTATCATTGTCCCCATTTTACAGGTGAGAAAACTGGGGGTCAGAGGGGTGAGACACTTACTCAAGACCCAGAGGCAATGGTAGAGTCAGACCTAGGTCCATCTGTCTCTGGGGTCTGTGCTGCTTGCCTGATACCATATTTGCCCACGGTCACCACAGCAGAATCTTGACCAGCATCCTGAGCATTTCTTCCTTTCTTCAATTCATTCACTCAACAAAAATGAATGGAGTGCCTACTTTGTGCCAAGTGCCCAGCCAGGTTCTGGGTAAACAGCCCAGCCTCGCCCTGTGCCTCCCAGAGCTCCTAGGCTAGCTGAGGAAGGCCACGCAATGTATAGTTACCACCAGCCCAATGAGAGCACTAATGGGGAAAATAGACCTCCTGACTCCCAAGCAATGTTCCCATTACGGTACCACCACCCCTCAGGTGCCTTTAGACCTCTGTGGTGGTGATGTCAGGTTCCCCAGGTGCTTCTAAAAACAAAGTCACCCCTCACTGTACTCTTTAAGACCCCAGGGCCCTCCCCACACACAGAGCGCTATCCCACACACCCCTCACTCATGCGCATGTGTAGTGCACCGTTCTCCAAGTCAGCAAATGCTTCCCATCTTTTTAGTGTCCTTGGACAATCTGGGGCTGACTGCCTCCCTGCACATGGCTCAGGTTATGGCAGCCCCAGCTCCAAATTGCTGAAATCCAGCTCTCTATTCCCACAGGCCTGAAGTCTTTGTTAAGCCAGCTCCAAAGCTGGATGTGGCCCTGTTCTCCAGAAACAAAAGCACCCCAGGCTCTGTGAGCTCATGTGAAAGTGCCCATCACCAAGCCTCCCAGACAGGCAGTGGGACGTGGTGGTCAGGAGCCACATTAACCTGGGCACGACCTTGGCGAGTCACTAAGCCCGTTCCCCGATTTTCAAATCATAATAGCTGATATTTACTGAGCTATATGCTGTTATATTTGTGCATTCAATATATGTTTTCCGTATATTACCTCATTTAATCCTCCTAACAAACCCATGCGGTAGGCATTGTTATTACCCCCATGTTATAGATGAGACTGCTAGGGGTAACACTCCCCATGGGCACTGAGGAAGGAGAACTGTCCAGACCCCAGGCACAAATGGTACCTGAAGAATATCTTAGTTTATAGTGTTATTACTCAGCTAGTTCCTTTATGTAATCCTTTATATGTAATCATATATTAATTTATAGAATTAGTGCCTGAAGTATAACTCACTGCTTACTTATATCTAGCTTATATATATATATAAAATCATACTTAGCTCTATATAATCTTTCTGTATAATCATACAATGGATGTAGTCCGAGCTGTACTGACACATTTAGTGCTGATTTATAAAATCCTTCCATATAACCATATAGTAGTTTGTAGTAGGAGGAATGCCTAGAGCAGTCACAGAACAGAAGCAGTAATTGGGAAAACAGCCAGACTAGGATGAGAACCAAAGACCCCGGCGGTGGCGTCCCTGCCTGAAAGGGCATATGCTGTATGGCAGGCTTGGAGCAAAACCTCTCCTCCTGATAAAGGAGCTGTAGTACCTTGCATCCAGTTCCTGTGGAAATTAGGCCTCAGGCCTGAGATCCTGGAAGTAACCGAGGGAGAAGAACCCCTCTGGTGTGGCCAGTCACAGCGGCTCTACACCCTGTCAGTCTTTTCTCGCTTCTGTGCTAGCGCAAAGAATCCTCCCATAAATATCTTAAGAG
>CAUYLG010031803.1:0-36821 GCA_963573385.1 Cacajao melanocephalus | reverse complement strand
CATGTGCCACCATGCCCAGCTAATTTTTGTATTTTTAGTAGAGACGGGGTTTCACCATGTTGACCAGGATGGTCTCGATCACTTGACCTCATGATCCACCCACCTCGGCCTCCAAAAGTACTGGGATTATAGGAATGAGCCACTGTGTCTGGCCAAAATTATAAAGATTTATATCAAGAACTATATCTTAATCATTCTTCCCTAAGGCTAATTTGTACCTGGATTTCTTGGCTGTGGGTCAGAAAAATCTTCCTTTTAAAATCTAAAGTCTCTAGTCCAGTAAACTTCGTTTTGTTTATTATGAAAACAATACATTTTTCAGAATTAGGTCAGTATTAATGTACAACTTTCTATAAGACAGCTAGCTACCTATCTACCATCCAGGAAGATGAGGCTTAGATATGTAAGTCCTTGATCCAAATCAGAGCCATTTATCTCTGGTATGACCAAGCAAGCAACATTAATTTTATGGTTCAGAACCATTCAAACTATTAACAACTTCCAACTCAAGTCAGAGAAATAAAAGAATGTGAATGATTTAGATATTGTATTTATTTTGAGTTTAAGAAAATACAGATAATGTGAAATTGATTGCTACTCTCATTCAATATTTTAAAACTGGAATCATGGTATAGAGCAATGAAAATATTGTCCTGGCCAGACAGTAAAGGAATTCCTAAGTCTGGCAGAGTCTAAAATACCAGCACATCTTCATCTAAGCATTCCTAAATACCCATTAAATGAACGAATGTTTACATACATGAGAAAATTAAAAGGAGGGCAGAAGGAATTTCAATGGATATTTAGAAGTTTTAAAGATAAATTTCAATTTTCTATCTTGAAAAAAATGTTATCAATATTAGCAAGCAGATAACAGAAAACACGGGGAAAGAAGTGACATGAGAGGACAAGCGATGCTTGTAACTACAGTGTGACCTTAACATTTCAGGGTGACAGAGATACTTTCATACATTCAGGAGCAGGGAATGCTAATGAGCAGCATATTAAAGAGAATTGTGAAAGCCTACAGAAAAATTTCATCAACAACTGGCCTGCTCTAACCAAAACTTTACACTATTTAGATAATATTTGAAAACAAAACAAAACTAGAATAAAACAAAAACAAAATATTTTAGGTGAGGTTTACATAAGGTTTGCACGGGTTCATACAAACATTTTACATAAGGTTATCTTTTAGATAAAGGATATTTTATTAGGTTGAGAAAATAGAAGTTTCTAATACAAAATAATTACTAAAATGTTCTGTGTAGGGCTATACCTAGTTCTATTTGCTTATGAATTTCTAAATAAATAAATACATTTGTACTCATAATCACGAATTTAGTATCAATATAGAAAGATTTTGCTTTGCAGCCTAGCCAAAACAACTTTAGGCTGAGGCATTCAAATATGAATTTTAAACTCAAAAAGTAATGGTTTATTCCAAACCTGTTTGTGTAGAATTATATAAAGTGTGTATTAAGGCCTCATGCAATGAGCTACATCTTGAGAAACTAAACCATACTGGGTCACTTATTTCTCTAATAAGTTTTCATCTTGTGACTTGTTAAAAAATGCACATTCTGTGCCAGTTCTATTGGCAATTATTATTAAGGCTTGTTATTTTAAATAAGCTGTTTAGATTTTTTTGCATGTAAAAATCTGTAACAAAAATAGTGTGCAACAGATGTATTTCAAATTCTTGCGTTTTAGTGGGCAGATAATGATTTATAATTATCGCAAAAAAAGTATAAGGGTTTTTAAAAAGCGAACATATAGACATTCCAAGTGAATTGCTTGTGTGTTTATTTCCCTCTCTATTGGATCATTTACACTACCATTAAAAAAATCTTGTTTGTCCCCTCACTTATTTCAAGCAGCTACTTTCACTCCATTCTCTTCTCTTTCTTTTTTTTGCATCACTCACTGAAAGAGTTGCTATAATGCCTGTCTGCACTAGCTCCTTCCCACTGTCTTCCCTGCAGTTAAAAAACAAAAATTTCTTCCTTCATTCCAGTGATACTGTGTATATATGTCTTAATTTGACCTCCACATAAGAAAATTTTATGGGTAATTTATTCTCGCAATATTTCATCAGCATTTGACACTCTTTATACTTACATTCTTTTAGAAATCTTTTTTTCTTTAGAATACAGTAAGATTTCTTGTTCATGTCCTTCACAGGACATCACTTTCAACCATTTTGCTAGTTATTTCTCAAAATGATGAGGAGGCTCAAGGATAAGCCTTCAAATTCTTATTTTTATTGTCTTTACTCAGTTGTCTTTGCTCAATTTAGAAATGATCTCCTCAGTTGTGTGCTTTTATTTACCATGTTTATGTTGATGGGTTCAAAATGTATATATTTGTTGCTATCTAATCCTCAAATATTTTTGTGTCTAATTAAAAAAATAAAAGTAAAAAATGTGTCTAAAAATAAACTCAATGACTTCCACACACCCCTACATTCTGCAAATCTCACATGCTTCAACTTAGTAAACACATTTCTCCTTATATAAAGACAAAAATACTCAAAGTTATATTTTAACTTTATAATTATCATTCTGCCTTGCTTTTAATACATAAGCAAATCATACTGGGTTCATCTATCATGTGTGTCAAAAATACAAGTTTCTTACATTTATCCATGCTAAATACTAGATTTTTAATATTGGGTTACTTGACTCCAAATTCTCAATGCAATTTTCTAAATGCATACCATGGATCTCATAATGATATAAGTCTCCTATGTCAGTTTTAGCTGTTTTTGGAAGATAAGCCTATCTTTTCTGGTATCTGTTGAATTCTACAAAGATAATTTTTGCCTGTGTGGCCTTAAGTATGTTTTGTTATTGGACTATCTTATAAATGAATCAGACTCTCCAAAATCAAAATTAAATCATTTTCATATGACTCTATTAAGAAAAATAAATGCAGAGAATGAGATTTTGATTTTTTTATGCTAGAGTGATAGTTTGTTATGCCAATCATTACATAACTTGGAAAATAATAATAATTTGACAAAATTTTACCTTGACGTTTGGTATTTATTTTTCTTTTATTTTCTTCCCAAATTCCCTGTTTTTGACACTCTTAACTTTAGCATTTTATTGTTTTATTTTGAATATTTCATATATGTAAATATATATATATATTTATACATATAAAATTTTAAAATTGTGAATCTGACCTAAATTTGAATCATAGTAAAAAAGTGCCTGATTTTTACTATTCAATTTCTGTAACTCACTAACTGGCTAAATAATCTCTATAACTTTCTGATCCCTTAAATTTAGTTACTTTCTAGTTTGAAATTTTGGTTCATAGTTGATTAAATTCATGGAATTTTTTTAAGTCAAGTTTAACTTACAGTACTTCAGTCCATTTTTAATAACTTGAACATTAAAAAATAGAGATATTTTTGAGATTGGAAGGGTATGAATTAGAAGCTTGTTTTTTTTGGTCTGTTTATTTCCACAGCCAAACCAAATCTTACCAGCTTAGGGTTTTGGGAACCAATGAGGTGAACAGGAGTGGAAATTACATTAAGGAGGTATTCTATGAAACACTTATGAGCAAATAGCAGAAAATGCCATTTTGTGGTCCAGATGGCTTAATATCATGTTACTGTTGGAGAAATGGGTTTTTAAAATTGCTGTGGACAACAAATTGTTGTTACGACATTTAATACTTAAGTTGACTAATATTTTATTGTCATATATATAATCTTCAATTTTGGATCCAAAATTGAAGATTATAAATATGCAATTATCTAATTATCCAAAATTGCAGATTATAAATATGGACAGTGCTTCAGAGTTTACATAGCGAATATCAGCATTGTTGAGGTGGCATATTTTTATACCTTCGATTGTTGTTTAAGTACCACAAAATGGTAGTTTGTGACTTAAAAAAAATTAACCTTATTTTTTCATAGTTATGGACACTGGGAATCCAAGGTCAAAGGTTCAACATGTTTGGTTTCTTCTGAGGGCTGTGAAAGAGAATACGTCCTATGTCTATCTTCTAGCTTTTGGTTTTCTGGAAATCTTTGGTGTTCTCTGACTTACTGATGTATAACCCGAATTTCTGCCTTCATGTTTACATAGTGTTCTCCCTGTATGTGTGTTTCTGTATCCTAATATCGACTTCTTCTGTAGTCTTCTGTAGTATGTCAGTAGTCTTATATTACAGGCAGTACGGTATAACTTCATGTTAACTAATTACAGCTACATCACCTTCATTTCCAAATCAGATCACATTCTAAAGTTTTGTGGGTTAAGCCTCTAACATGTGAATTTCAGAAGGATATCATTTGTAATAGATAATTTTGTAAGTCAACTTGACTGAGATATGGCATGACCAGATACTTAATTATCCTTTACTTCTGGTATATGTGGGTATTTCTGGATGAAATTAACTTTAGAATTGCTAGACTGAATGAAGCAGATTGAGTAGATACTTTCCTTTCTTACTAAAAGCATGTTTATATGAAGACTTCATGTCTGGAGCTTCCACAGTAGTCTTAAAATCATAAAAGGACACTATAACCACACTAAAAATGCAAATATGAAAACTACACATATTTTTGAGGATGCTATTAAATTGCTGAAAAAAATTCCTAGAATCACATTTTAATGCTCCTGTATGTCATATGTTAAAGGTCTTTGGTGTTTTAGCTGAATTTAATTTATAAAACATATCTGTACACACAATAGTGTCATGTTTAATCTTGCCTTATTTGTTTCTAATGCATAGCATAATTTCTTTGGAGATTAATGTAGACGATAGAAGCATATTTTATTATTAAGTATTATTTACACATTTAGGTCATTTAACAATAGCTATACATTAAACTTTTCATCACAATTACTTTTTCTCTTAAAATTAGTATCATTACACAGACCTTGTCTCTATAAAATAAACACAGAGGGTTAAGAAATATTAAGTATTTTGAACAAAGGAAAATTTACTATAAAATTATGGTGTGTGTTTTTCTTAGAATGCAGTTTATTCTTCATGCAGACACAGTTTAGACTTGTAATTAATAAGATAGATGTTACTAATTTTAGAATTAAGTGTTGACTATAAAATAAATTATGTGGCAAAACATGACAAATAAATAAGCTTGGAATAAATAATAGTTTCATGTTAAATTAATAGTTTGGTAAACACTTCGAAACTAGAAAGAATCAAAACTATCGTCCTTGCAAGAATACATCAGAATGATGTTTAGTGATTTTGGAATAAAATACATATACAAAAATAAGACAAAACAACATATTTTAAATATCTACAACAAAATCTACAAAGATATAGATACACAGTAAAATCTATAAATATGTAAGATAAGTGAGAATTTACCTTTTATATTTTTTAAGTTATATTTTGTATAACCAGGAAATAGTCGTATATATGTTTGAGAAATGGATAATTTCTATTTCATATCAAAATGACAAATGGTTATAGTTTAAAAAATGCCTGCACAATGCACGACTAATCACATTACTCTTCACCTATTAAAATATATGTATATGTCATAAACTTCGTGTGATTGCTTAACACAATAGTCTTTACAGAATTTTTTTATTTTTTACTACATACTGCTACAGTAAATTTGAACCATTTAAATAAACAAAATAAAAATATGATTTTTATTGTCTTTTTAGTTGATATTTTTGAGTACCAACAGATTCTTATGATTGTCTGATATTTCTAGAGGTACATAACATGTGTTCTAATAAAGTTCAAAATTCTTCATAGATTATTTTATTCATGTTAGTTGAGGAATCTTTTTACATCACCCCATTTCTTAAATATCCAAAATTTTAAATATCTTATTCCAACTGCAGCAAAATAAAGCTCATAAACAAAAGCTGTGTATACTCATTCTTTCAATATAATTTTTCTAAAATTGTGAAATTAATTTGTAGTCATTTATTTAAAAGTGAAGCTACAATAAAAGGTTTATTTTGTAGCCAAGTACATACTTGAAAATTCTTTCTTGAATGTATTGTTTATTTATGTTTTAAAATGTAGGCTTTATTAATAATCAGGCATAATATGAGGTCAACAGATTAGGGGATGATTGTCATTGAAAAAATAGTTTATTACTCACAGTTCCCAGGAAGAGGAGATTCATAATACTACATCATGCCCAGCCACATAGGGAAGCACCAGCGTGAGTCAGGAAGTTTAAGGAACAAGAAGAAAACTTGGGCAAGGACCTTTATTATGCTTTTCATGGGAGGAAACAAACAAGACAAGACAAGCAGCTTTATGATGGGCTAGTTTGAGTAATTTCAGTGGGCTCTGAGATATATGGGATGTCCCTAGTGGTTTGGTATTAGGGGCTAGCATGATTAGTACAGAGGAATAGCTAGTGGTGTGGGGTGTAAAACCTCTGCAAAGGAGGCAGTTGGGGAGTGTGAGTTCTGATGGGTTATTTTGCACATGAAAGGTACACTCAAAGGGGAGTCATTATTTGCTGTGCCTAGGAATTAGCGGGTCCTGGACGGAGCAGTCCTTTCTGCAAGACCCTAGACATCAAATTATTAGAAATACATGGTTAAAAGTGTGTATTACCTATTTACCCCTTGCTGGGCATCACAGTTATTTCCAAGTTTTAGTAATTATGAATTAAGCCATGATACACATCCGAATACAGAATTACTGTGGACATATGGTTACGTAAAAACCTAAGAGTCAAATTTCTAGTTGTTGCTGATGTTGTTTAAGCCAAGCCATTCGAGTAATAGGTAGTGGTATTTCATTATATTGTTTCTTTGTATGTCTTATTGCTCAAAAACATACAATACTTAGCAGCTTTCATATACTTACTTTTCATGCAATTTTTTTTGATACTGTGTCTGTTCAAGTCCTTACCTCACTTTTATTTTTTGTGTTATTATTGAGTTGTGAGACTCTTTTATATATTCTAAATACAAGTCCCTTATCGAATACGAATTTAAAATAATTATTTTTTCTGAGTTGTGGTTTGCCTTTTAATTTCCTTGGCAGTACCTTTTGATAACAAAGTTTTCATGAAGTTCACTTACCTTTTGTTTTCAATTTTATGATTCATGCATTTTGTGTCCTATCAATAAATCATTTCCAACCTAAGAAATTATGTATACTTTGCCACTTTATCCACTGGTAAGTCCTTATTTCAACAGTTAATTTTAATATCTATAACTCCAAAAAAATTATTTAAAAATCTGACATCTTCTAATATGCTATTTCAATATAGAGTATTTATTATATGTTATGTATCTAGTAATTCCCATGTTTGACATATTTTGTAATTCTAAATATATCACTTCTCATTTCTGCATTTGTTTTTTATTTATGGTGTCTACTCTTCTAATGCCTTCTCTTTGTTCCTATTTTATTTTTTGGCTTCTGTCACAATTCTGCAGGACTAACATGGGAACCCATGACCACAAGATTTTCTGTTACTTAAATGGGATACTATCCATCTCAGAGCCACATTATATTCCTTTTATAATTAATGTTCGGAACCTTAGACATAGATCCTGCTTCTCTCTCTGGCTTCTATTTCAATATTGACAAATATGTGTAACTCTAGGAATATGATAACTGATTAATCCTCTCTCCTAGTTACCTGCAGATCCACACAATGAATCTCTTGCTCCACCTCTTAAAACTTTAAGTCCAGCCCACTGCTCCTTGCCTCACCTCCAACTATTTTCATAGATTCCTAGGCTTCACGCTGTCTCCTATCCAATGAAAACCAACTGCAAAGTCAGCCTAGATTCAGGGCGATAGTATTTTGATGAAGATACCAAGTTATCTTCAACTATGTTTACATGACATGAAATTAGTTTTCATAGCGACTTTAACTTCATAGGACCCATTTTGCCTCTCTAAAAAATTGGAAGTTGTCTCCAGATCTCTCCAAAATACATTCCAGACACTTAAGGATTTTAAATTCAGATCTGGGTTACACTTTTTTTCTTCAATTTTTTGTTTTTAAATGTTTAGCATCTGGTAATTGAATGATTTTACTTTGTGCAAACACATAACAAAAACATATTTTCTTGTATTATTTCTTTATTGATTTGCCAAAAAGAAGTATTATAAATGTCTTACCTACCTATCTAAAACAATAAGATATATCACACTTGTCTCTGAGAGACAACCACTAAAACTAATATGTTTTTCTCAAGTATTTAAGTTTACTAATAATTCCATGGTGGATTCATCAGAAATTGAAACTCAAAATTTAAGATATTCAGTGAAATCAATCTGGGTTAATGTACTAGTCTAGAGGCCTCCAACTCAAACTTTGACGGTTGTGGACAAGGGCAGTTTACTTCTCAATTTTTCTTTTTCTTTGTGAAAACAATTATTTTACCATTCTATTTCTTTTTACTTTCCTAATCTCTAATTTTCCTCTGAAATGAATTGCAGTATTATTTAACTTGGAAAACATACTCTATTAAACAAATTTTGGTGACATCATTTAGGAAAATTAGAAAATCATAACTGTTTAATTATGAATTTAAATACATAAGAAACTAAATTCAATAGTCAAAGAAAATAAAAAATTGTGAAACTGAATTTTAAGAATTTTATAGAATAATAATAATCGGTGACTTTTTTTTTGTATGGCCTATATGATTCACATCTAATATAAATTTACTTTCTAATTTGAAATTGGCAAATCAAGTTTTCCAAAGGGTAGACTCATATCATTAATTTATGTGTGTGTGTGTGTGTGTGTGTGTATATATATATATATATAAATATTCTATATATGTTATATGTATATCATTATATGTGTGTACACAAACATACAGCACAACCTAGTTTATTCTTATGCTCTTATCTCTATATTTAAAATTTTAGAATATTCTATTCAAAATCTCTAATTTTCATAATGAGAAGGTTTTATGACAGCCTAAATAACTGTGTTGAAAATAAAAGTGGCAGAGGAGAGTTACATCATGACTAAAAATATGGCATAGGTTTATCTCTATAGTGTCCTGCAAAAAGGGCTGAATAATCTGAAAGTCATGGTTATCTATGGCTTCATGTATATATCATAAAGCATGATTCTATAAATGGAAAGCTGACACACTCTCAATCTAACTTTTATCATATGATGAGCTATGTCATACAGGATCCACTAAAGAAACACAGAACACAACATTTATTTCATCAGAGAAAATGTGATATAAATAATTGTAAACTAGGCAAAAAATGGTTAACTAGGAAAGTAAAAGCATAAAGAGGATACTCTAAAGTATCATGGAAGTACTAACTACAAGGAGGACCAAAGGAACAAAAGAAATAATCTAGAAACATAAAAGCTAAAGACTTAGAATAACTGAATTAGAGTAACACTCCCATCATATCTCATTCCCATATGCCATCATTATTCACCTGGAAAACTCCTAACCATTTCTTATATCTTATCTTATGCTACTTCCTATATGTACCTTACAGACAGTGTAATCCCAACACCCTAATTGCTCAAACAGGATGGTATTTACACAATCATTATAATATAATGTATTATTTGTAACATGATACATTATTACTTCTAACAACAATTATAAGCAATATCAATTATTATAAGTAAAATCAATTATTATATATGCATAAAATGATTTTCAAAGTTTATACAGTCAACTTATAAAAATATTTAAATAATAATTTGTTTAAAGTCACGAAATTAATGTTAACAACATGAACATGGAAAATACTATCAACAGAGACAAGAAAGAACAAATCAAGAAGAGGAATAGAGGGAAGAGTAAGGTTGTAATATCTTCATTATCCTAAAAGTAGGGTATAGTTTACGACTAAAGTTTATAAAATATAATAAAGATATAAGGCTATAATTTAAAGTTTTGTTAGATGTTATCAAAATATTTCTTGAAAAATCTTGTTATATGAAAGCTGTTGAGAACAAACATTACAAATAAAGAAGAAAAGTTTAAGGGAATTAAATCTTCATTACTAATAGTAATTGGCAGATTATTTAAATTTACTCTCAAGCAGAATACAAACATGAACAGCTAAAAGAAAGCACTCTGAGGAGTGGGAATGGAGGTAAGGTGGTAAAGCAACGGAGACCCCTGCGTTTCCTTGCAGGTTCTTCAGTAATGTTGACTAGTGAGTATTAACATATACACAGATCACTGACAGAATTAAATTTAATTACAGAAATTACTAAATACGTCAAACTACCTTTCCAAAATCACAACAAGACACTCTACCAAACTGAATATACCTAAATTAACTAGATGTACATTAAGTAACCACATAGGTGTAAGGACTTAATCTGAAATACTAGAGAAGTATAAAAACAAACAAGGCTTGCCCTTGCTTCCATGAACTCTTATTCCTCATTATATTATTTTTAACTATTAATTTATCAGAACAAAAAACTGTAACTAATAAACGTAAAAAATAAAGGGTACATTTTAGAAAACTAGCCACGATTTTTATAAAATGATGCAGCAAATGTTATGATTTAATTTTTATATTTATTATATAAGCAGCTATTTATAATGCTATTTACATTGTTGAAAGGCCTCAAGAAAGTGTTAAAAGTTCCACAATATTTATGAAACCATCTTAAAATTTCAAAATAAAAATCCATTACCTTTAATTAACATCAGCACAATTATTATACACTTATAAAAAAAGCAAAACATATAATTGTAACTTGCAAAATCATACCTAGGCAAAGTTGGTTTCATTTTAAGAAGAAAATATAATTGCTATTATTTATTATTTAATAGTTATATGGAACAAAATCAGATAATCTTAATTTTTGTAGAAATAAAACACCTATTCTGAAAAGTATTCATTTAAAACATTAAGAAAAACATTAATCTATAAGTATTTAAAAATAAAAATAGAAAGGCAAAAAACACCAGCAACAAAAGTGAAAAACAAAATTGAAAAATAAAAATGGTATAAAATATTTGCCATGTAAAAAATGCAGAAAACATACATGACCATAGTATTTAAAATGATTCTGTACATTAAAAGAAAAATACATGTTAGAAAGATAAATACATTTGTATTAAAAGTGAAATACAAATGAAAATAAATAGCTCATAGACATGGAAACAAAATTGTTTCACAAATACTAGCATATGAAAATGTTCTCTAAACCATTTTTACTCAAGAAAAACAGGAAAGCAGGACAAAATCAAGAGTAAATTAGAAGATGCTTTATCAAGCTCTCTCTAGTAAATACAGGTAGTTGATCACTAAATCCCTAGAACCATCCTTTTGGGAAACTGTATAAATCGTATTTTCTCTAATACTAATAATTCTTATATTCTGTTGTTGAAAATTTTGCTTTGTGGCAACTCCCCTTTACTTCCAAGTTGTAAATAGGTGGGTATATAGCATAGCCTGATGTCTGCTACACTCATGTCAACAAGGATATCCTGAACCACAAAGCAAGATTATCTTGAAATCCATCCATAGGCACCAAGAAGGTCTTGGAATATTGCTACTCTAGAAACTAACCTGTAGCAATGGAAATTGTAGTGATCTGACCTTGCGATTAGAATGAGTTAATGCCAAGGCTGATGAGGTCAAATGACAAGAACACAGCTTGAAATGCACATAATTGGCATAATTAAGAGAATTCACATAAGAAGAACAAAAAACATACAAAAAACCAACAAAAGAAATAAAATGGAAACTTTTCCATCAATAATAATCATCATCATCATAAAATAATATGCATTTAAATAACAATTACTCTTGCCACACATCACCCAAAGTGTTTTGTGCTTCTTCTTCATAATCGTCCTGTAAGTAGGTAGAATTATTATGCTTATTTTGTAGATGAAGCTACTAAGATATAAAGAAGTTAAGTAATTCAATTAATGTCAGATCAAGAAGGAACTACAATTGGGATTTTAATCCAGGCAGTCTGGCTTCAGATTCTAGACATTTATTCACTTTGTTATTATGATCTTCAAAGACACTTATTTATACACAAACATAGAACAATTATACTTGCCAATAGAAAATTTCTGGAAGTATACACAAAAAATTGTTCATAATCAGTCATTCCATAAAGTATAATTGAGGTATCAATGAGAATAGTTTGTTTTTAATCTTAAATTTTTAATACTTTAGACATTTTCAAAGCATATAAATTAATTCTGTGATTTAAAATATATAAATATAAATCCCTTAGGCAAATAAATTATTTCATGTATGGCTGCCCTTTTTAAGCAAACAAGCTCTAGTTCCCTGACTTCATTCTTCACCAGGAACCTTTCTTATCTTCCTCCCTTCTTGCATTGTTAGATGTTTCAGATGAATAGTCTGGTCATTAATTCCTCATTCCATTTGACCCTATAACTCCTTTATCATCAGCCATTGTTAGTTTGATTTCATTATTCAACCGAATTTGCAGTCCAATATATCACCAACCAATAATGTATGCCTCTGTCCCAAAAGCTCCATTATGGAAATTATATAAGTATTAGTCTTCATGTATTTATAAGAAGAGATTAAGTTTTATGGATTAAAATTGGACCTTAAAGATTAAACTCTCAGATATTTTGCTAACATTGTCTTTTGCAAAAATTAAACTCAATGTAATTCAAAGTATAGGAGGTCTTATTAGAGTATTCTCTTAGGAAAAAATGCACCACATAAAATCAACTGCTGACAATTTGTCCTTAGAATTAATTTATGGTAAGGATTATGTTGAGGTCACTCTGTATTTGTAAAACAAATACCTCTGGGGGTTATTACTTTTCCCAATATTCTTGGCAAACCCTGAACTTTCATGTTTAGGTATCAGTTGTTGAATCAAGCTGAGCTAGGGACATAATAAACTCTTCTATGATGTTGCCTTGCTCTTAGAATAATAAAGACAATTTTTAAAGTGCTCTATAAAGTTACTGCAGGGTTTTTTACCTCCTTACTTTATCTCACATCAGTATTTTATCTCACACCAGTATTTCCTTTAATCTTGAGCTCCGGGTTAATTGTCTTTCCAGTGTTTCAAGAATACTACCTTCTTCCTGCCAAGAATTTGTCACAAAAGTTTATTCTTCTTAGCCCTTTATGCCTAAAACTTCATCTCAACATTCAGAATTCAGTTTAAAGTTTGTGCACTCTGACTTCCCTAGAGAAGATCAGATCTTAGTTATATATATCCTCAGCATATTAGTAGGGTTTATTTTTATACTTAATGAAGAAATATTGATACATTATTTTTTAGCTAAAGCCCACATTTTATCCAGGTTTTCTTAATTTTTTACTTGTCTTTTTTTGTTCCTGGGTTTCACAATGGATTACCAAGTAACATTTACTTATCATGTCTCCTCAGGCTCTTCTTGAATGTGATGCTTTATAGTGGATTCCTTGTTTGGGTGACCTTGACAGTTTTGAAGGATATTGGTCAAATATTTTGTAGGATGTCCCTCTATTGGGATTTGCCTGATTTTTTGCTCATGGTTAAACTGAGGTTACAGATGCTACAGGGAAGGTCACAGAAGTACAGTGTCGTTCTCATCGTATTATATCAAGGGTACATGCTGTAAATTTGACTTAACAATGTAAACATTGATCTTCATCACCTGGCTGAAAAAGTGTTTGTCAAAGTTTCTTCACTGTAAATGTAATCTCCCTCCAGCATGAACATAAGGTGGAAATTAATAATTCCCTTTCTTGACGGTGGAATATCAGCATTATTTAGAATTTTCCAAAAAAAATTGCTTTTTCCCTCAATTATTTCTACCTTCAATTAATTACTTAAATCAGTATATGCTCATGGATATTTCTTTTATACTGTGGGTTTAGATAGAATATTACATCATTAATTTTGTTGTCAAATTCATTCCAGCTTTAGGTACAGGGAACTTCTTAATTTGTTCTTTTGTTCTTTTAATATATCCTCATAGTAGAGATGTTGTTTATTTGTTGATTACTCCTTATTTCTTAGCCCAGAAAATGATCCAGATACAAATTGTGTGTTTCCTGCTGCCACCCTAATGTTATTCATTTCTCAAAGGAGACTGAGTTCCTTACATTGGAAAATGATGTTAGAAATGAGGATATGAGTTATGAATGAGTGCTTATTTCATTTCTGATATTAGTGACATGTGTCTTCTCTATTTTATTTCTGCTTATCTAATCTAGAGCTCCATTTTAGTAATCATTTGTAAAAACCAGCTTTTGCATTTATTTATTTTCTGTCTTCAATTTCATTGATTTTTATTCTAATTTTTGTTTACTTTTCTTCTGCTTGCTTTAGATTTAAATTGGGAAACTTCTTTATCTAATTTCCTAAGATGGATAGTTAGACTGTTGATTGTAAATCTTCAATTCTAACATAGGCATGAGTTCTATCTAAATATTGTTTGTGCTTTATCGCACACATTTTGATAAGTTTTATTTGAATTTTTTTTTAGTTTAAAATATTTTTTAAATTTCTCTTGAGCTTCTTCTTGGCCCCATCTTTAATTTAGAAATGTGTCACTTATTTTCCAAACGTTCAGCAATTTTTCAGCTATCTTTCTGTTATTCATTTCCAGTTTAATTTGATTATAGTATGAGAACTTTTTTGATATAATTTGTTTATGGAATTTATTAGTGTGAATTTTATGGCTCAAAATTTAGTTTGTCTTTGTGACTATAATGAGAACTTGGAAGTGATACATATTTCACTGTTTTTGAATGTTCTATAAATTTTAATTATTTGAGTGATAATATAATCAAGTAAACTATATCTTCAGAGATTGTTCTGCCTGCTTAATCTATCAATATCAATTACTGAGGAAGGTGTTGATGTTTTGCAGATATAATAGTAAATTTCCATTTTTTATTTTTTCAGTTTCTGGTGCATGATTTTTTTTTTTTAAATAATACTTTAAGTTCTGTGATGCATGTGCAGAACATGCAGGTTTGTTACTTAGGTATACATATGCCATGGTGTTTTGCTGCACCCGTCAACCCATCATCTACATTAGGATTTCTCCTAATGCTCTCCACCCCCCAACCCCCGACCCTGCGATAGGCCTTGGTGTGTGATGTTCCCCTCCCTGCATCCATGTGTTCTCATTTTTCAACTCCCACTTATGAGTGAGAACATGCACTATTTTCTTTTCTGTTCCTGTGTTAGTTTGCTGAGAATGATGGTTTCCAGCTTCATCCATGTCCCTGTAAAGGACATGAACTCATCTGTTTTTATGGCTGCATGATTTCTGATGCTCTATTGTTGTATATATACACATTAAAGATTTCTGTCTTAGATTCTCGATGAAGATCCGTTATATGAGAATATTCATGTAACACCTTTTTTATCCATAGTATTTTTTTCTTATTCTTAATTCTGCTTTATCTAAAACAAAGAAATCTACTCTACTTTTCTTTAGATGAGTATTAGCACGACATAACTTATTCTGCTGTTTTATTTTTAACCTATCTGTCTCTTTACATATATCCAGTAGTCACATTATTAAAAATTGTTTTTTATTAAAAATTGTATATTTAAATCATTTACATTTAAAGTGACCACTCAAAATTACTAGTTGTATTAATAATCAGTACTTGAAATAATAGCTACCACATTTGTACCATTTTTTGTTCACAACACTAATTCTTTGTTTACCTCCTCAATTTTGTTGTCTTAGTTTCTAATTGAGCACTATATGTAATTAAATTGTATATATCCTATGCCAGAAAAAAGAACACAAGCAGCCCATTGTGACTACCTCTATAATTACTACTGACATATTTTGCTGGACACATGTTATACCTGCTTAAGCATTAAATAAAATTGAAATGTTAATTGAAAGTTCTTTTTAATTACACTTGAGAAAATATGTTAAGACATTTAGCTAAATATTCAGATATTAACTGCTAAGAAATTATATGTGTATTACTCATATAAACAGAGCTGGTTTTAATTTGTCACTGCTAATAGAAGGAAACCATTGTTTACAAAAGATGTAATATAGCAATTTCTCATTCTGTTTAAAATTCATGAAGCCACATCCACACAGACAAATGCTTATTAATTTCTAAATTGCTTTATTGACTCTAATAACAAAAATACAGGCTTTGCAGGCTGCAGTACAATTTCAATTAAAATGAATTATCTATTACTTATTTAGTAGGACAGATAGTTTGAGTACTTTTACTTGTAGATTTTTAAAAATATTGCATTGGATTATTGAAAATTGTGAGCATTTCTCAAATAAGCACATTTTCAAAGAAAAAGATGATTTCAGTTTATTATAATGCCACATGATATCATTTATTTGAACCCCTTTGTATTTAACTGTATAATTCATGGTCTGAGTAACTGAGAAAAAAGGACATGGTAGAATTGCAAAAATGCCCTCACATTCTACACTTCCCTGAGTATGTGCAGGCTGCTTTGTGACTCTGTTGCTCCTTCCATCCCAATAGATAGAGTTTGTTTTTCCACTTCTCAAATCTCAGTTTGACTTGTGACTTGTATCATCAGTTCAATGTTGTATTCACACAGTTGAACTAACGCTGTACTGTTTCAGAACTTGAAAAGGTCAACAAACCTTGTGTGCTTCTTTGTCATTTAGTAATCTGGCCCAATGATAAAAATACACCCAGACTAATCTGGCATTGAATGAGATATTACTTGGAGTAGAGCTGAGTCATCCCAGCCAATAGCTTTTTAGATCAGCCAATCCTCTTTCTAAATAAACTAGGTAAGCCAAATAAAGATCATTTGATCTTGACATGGATCAGAAGAACCATTCTGTAAATGCATATAGTCCTAGGCAAATAAAAATAAAAATGAAAAATGCATTGTAAAATATTATAGTGGTTTTGTGTTTGTTTAATATAGAGTATCATCAATTGTTACCATATGTAATCAAAACAACTTTGTATACTTGTGAAAATTTGGATCATAGAAGCATTTAATGGTAGTTAATATGCATATGTGAGAACATATCAGCTGCACTTCCCTTCCAGTAAATTTATTCTTATTTAAATATATGCCTATATGCTATATTTAAATATATGCATATATGCTATATGATGCTGAAATGTAAAATTTTATGAACATAGAGATATATTAAAAAGTGCTGATTTCACGTCCTATCAAGAATGTAGTGTTTCCTTATTACATTTTTTTGCATTCTAGCATTATTTGTATATGTGTGTGATTGTGTTTACACATTACACAACAGCAGATTTTTTGATTCATATTAAACTATTGATTTATTGAATTGGAAAATGAATGACTTAATTCTATGGTTTTTCTATAAGCTCTTGCAGATGTTTTTTAGAATGTTTTATTTTACATTGAGATTGTTTCCATTTGTAAAGGAATGAGCAGGAATATAGAAATATATAAATGGACGATGGGAGGAAGAGTTGTCAATTCTCTAAACTCAATATATTTTAAGAATATTGCATATTTTTTAATCCTAATATTAATTGGAGTCCCTATGTCCTGTAATGGCTCAAGTGATATTTATTAAATGTCTGTTAATTACTAAAGAGTGAATTAATTTCAGCGATGTTTATATCTTATAGCAAAGCTAACGTATTTTCAGAATGATTTCCAATCCCCTTGTCATTACTTAGCGGAATTCACTTTTTTATAACTATTTCAGATATTAACTAAATACTTAATGTGCATCATCATCTTTGCATCTGGGTCTCAGCTTATGTTGTTATTTGATTGTTGTGATTTTGTTATGTATTAAGGCATTCAAATGAGAAAAGAAGTCAAACTATGTCTCTGCCAACAATATGATTCTACTGCAAGAAAACCTCAAAGACTGCCAAAGGGCTTCTAAAACTCATGCATGAATTCAGTAAAGTTTCAGGATACAAAATCAATGTATAAAAATCAGAAACATTGTAATACTCCAATAACATTATAGCTGAGAACGAAATCAAGAATACAATCCTATTTACAATAGTCACAAAGAAAACAAAATACCTAGGAATCTACCTAACAACTGAGGTGAAAGACCTCTACAAGGAGAATTATAGAACACTACTGAAAGAAATCAGAGACAGAACAAATAAATGGAAAAAAAATTCCATGCTCATGGATCGAAAGAATCGATATTGGTAAATGGCCATACTTCCCTAAGAAGTTTATAGATTCAGTGATTCATATCAAAATACCAATGTCATTTTTCACACAACTGGAAAAATCTATTCTATATAAAACATCACTTTCCCTACCACTGTTGCTATATCATTTCCATCAATCATAACTATGAAGCAGAATCATGTGTAAATCTTAAACACAACAAAATAACAAGAATCAAATAACAACATAACCTGAGACCCAGATGCAAAGACGCTGATTTCATTGCTTTAAGGAGAGAAAGAGACATGTATTTACATTTATAGTGAAACTGTTAATGAGTATTCATTACATAAGTTAAAAATAAGGTGTTTATAAATCAATTATTTTGTTTGTTTTTAATCATATTTGTGTTTTTTACTGTGTATCAAAATCTTATCCAAAAATTTACTCAGTAAGCTTTATTGGAAATTTTGATGAATCTTGAGACAAAAACATTTGTGAACTACTGCCAATGAACACAGTCTGATAACTTTATAGAAAATTTTTCTTATTTATAGGCTTCCTAGTAAATATAGCCTAACATTTAGTCCTATGAAATATACCTGCTAAAATAATACTGTTCTTAAAGTGAGTAAGGTACAACATAATGCAGTGAAATACTAAAACTACCTTAATAGTATAAAGTGAATATGACATGTAACTAGGTGAATTTTATACATTTATAAAATTCAAGTACAGCCAAAATAGGAATATAGTGAAAATCAGTAGAAAAATTTTAGATTTTGAAAATATAAAATTATATTAAAGTTTAATTTTAAAATAAGATAAACATTGATATTTTGAAAAATTCACTATATCCTTAGACAACTAAATATCTAAATATCTAAGATTAAAGAAATTTATATGATTGTTACATATTTCTACATTTTCAATGAGCTTTTAAACAGATGATGACAATATAGGATTGTAGTGACATTTTGGAAAATTATTAAGCCTTTGAGTCAAAGAAATTTATTATTTCATTTATATAAAAATTTTTTGACTTCTCAGAAATCAATTACTCTTATTGAGTAACCTGGAAAGACAAAACAATAAATTATATATTCAAATTTTCACCCAATTGCTCTATAAATTTTTGAGATTAAGATACATGCCAAAATAACTGTCTCTCAAGTGCAAACAGGGATACAAAATATTTTCATTGTTTTCAGACTTGATTCCTAATACATAAATAATATCAATACAGCATGTTATTATATATTTTAGAATTGAACGTTGGTTACATACATTTCAAGGGCTATTAGAAAACTGAGGAGACAAAGGAAATGCAAATAACATAGGTAACGCAAAGGACTCCCAGAGTATTCTTTGAGAATACTGCATATTTGCCATCTAAAATTACAATGGTAATTACCTAGGTAAAGGATTACCTGGATAAAGTAGGAAGTGAGACTTGATTGAGGACAATGTAAGAAAATTGTTTGGGCAGAAGGTACAACAAACAAACACAAACTATAAATAAAACCATGAAATATCAAAGTGGCAAACTTTCCTCACTGGGGAAGGGAAGAATCTATTTTACATGGAATAGATTTTTCCTGTTTTGTGAAAAATGACATAAGTCAACAATTAGAAAAACTTTAATTGTGATTGACATTAGAAAACTATAGGTGGCCAGACCAGATAGATTCTCAAAACAATGCTAGATTTGGGGTTTTATTTCAACAATAACAGAATGGATGTAACTGAAAGATTTTAAGGGAGGAAAAGGCAGCCATATCTGAAAGTCAGAAAGATCTCATTCTTGGAGATAGAATGAGGAGTTGATTGGAGTAAGCAAAGATTAATAAGAGAAACAGGTTATGGGGTATATAGAACTTTATTATCTTCTCAAATTTTCTGTAAATCAAAGCTAATTTAAAATGAAATATTTACTTAAAATACTTGACCTCTAAAATTACCGGTTAGCATTACAATTCAATTCTAGCCGTGGTCACTCTTCAAATGCTTTATTTGTCTTCAGCTTTTCTCTCCCCATGATAGTGTGAAAAACCTTTTTAATTTTTATACCCAGTGCTTACCACTGTAATTATCTGACATTCAAAATAATTATCTAACACTGGGTTAGTCTGCATTCCCCAAAATAGTAGATGACAAATTGGTATTAGACATAAATGAGATATGATAGGGAAACTCCTGTGAGGAAAAGGAGGCAAGAGACAGAAGACATGAGGAAAGCCTTCAAAACGTGATGCTGGCCTGATGCCTGTGAAAGATGAGAAGAAGAACGAAGGGGTGAGCAGAAAGAGTCCCACACTACAACGTGGTTGTAGCCAGGCCAATGAGGGTTCTTAATTCACTTTGAAAGAGCAATGAGGCCTCTCCCATGAGATTCATGGGAATCATTCATCCTATGAATCTCCCATTCATAAGTCTGTGGAGGTCAGTTTATTAGCTAAGAGCAGTCCAGAGAAAGTATAATCTCAGTGCCAACAAGATGGTAAATTTGGAGTGCCCACATTTTTGAAATCACACAGAGTCTCCATCTCTACCATTAGGATGTACTATTTCATGAATCTATGGTGCAATCTCCTGAATAACCAGGGAAAAAGGCTGGCTGAACTCAACTAAATTCCTAGGCTGCTTAGCTCCTCTTTCTGTCATAAATACTCTCAGATGGATACTGACCTAAAAAATAAGAATCCATAAATGTGGGATTTATTCCTGCAGATCTATCTACATGCTATTTATCTGACTCTAAATTCAACAGAATGTTTTCACTCACCACGACTGTCAGGGATTCCCCAAGGGGTTCTATAAAGTACCAGTATTTTAATTTCACTAATATTAATATATTGAGCCAACTCACCCTTGAATCAAACTACATTTTTTTTCCAGCAACAGATGACTACATTAAAACTACAAATATTGGTGTGACTTGATCAGAGAACATTAGAAAATCAGAGTTAGGGGACATCAGTCTGGGCCACTTATTACTGTAGCTTGTTTGTGCTCTTCAATTTGCTCTAATCTCAAACCATCTATTTCCACTCATGTTTTCTATGTTTCTACTGCTACACATCATTCAGGTCCTACAGGTCTTTTGTGACTAAGTCTTAATATGTCATTTCCATTATATGACAAATTGCTTCTATGGCAGTCTGATATTATAATCTAGGAATTGACCATATTCATCTCTTGATGAGTAGTTCTAGTTGCACAGTCAACTAGAAATATCATGGTTAGGAACTCAGTCTCTACTAGTTGAAAGAGCATCTGACTTTTCATATTTTTGAATGATGAACAGACTTCTAATGCAGCCTACTATTTTTTTTTTTTTTTAGATGATTCTGGCTCTGTCATCCAAGGTGGAGTGCAGTGGTGCTATCTCAGTTCATTGCAGCCTCCACTTCCAAGGGTCAAGCTATCCTCTCACCTCAGCCTCCCAAGTTGCTGAAAAAACAGGCACATGTTACTATACCTAGGTAATGTCTTTTTTTTTTTTTTTTTTTTTTTTTTTTTTTTTATATAAGGGATCTCACTCTGTTCCCCAGTCTGGTCTCAAACTCCTGAGCTCAAGCAATCTACCTGCTTCTGCCTCACAAAGTGCTGGGCTTACAGCCATGAGCCACCACACCCAGCACAACATGATCTTTTTTTAGAATCCTAGGTGACCAAAATATGACTCTTCTATAAGAGTTTGCCAGAAACTCCTTGTAATCCTTATTTACAACCATTATCTCTGTCACCATATGACCTATGAGATCATGTGGACCTAATGGCAAAGCCACTTGCGTTGAATTCTGAATCTCCTACAATTCTTCCTTTTTCTAGCCCTACTTAAAACTGTGAGTTTCCAAGTCTCCTGAGAATACTGTCAAAACAATATTTGCTATATGCAAACTTAAAAGGAGTCTACCAAATGTTCCACCTCTTTCTGGGTGGTGAGAATGGCAAGGTGCGACAATACATCCTTTAACTTGTAGGGAATATGCAGGTATGTCCAAGAGCACTGAACTCTTAAAACTACACTAATGCAGCCGTTTCCTGAATCTTTGTATTTTACAGTTTCACATCTGTGGCATTATGGGTCTAACTATGGTTATCAAAGCATTTGCTATTACTTACTTAAATGCCTAGTAAACATTAATATAGGCATTTTTTTTCAAATATCTACAAAATCTGTATTAATCTCTTCTAGTAAGAATACCACTTCTGAAAAAGCAATAACGGTAGTACACTCGTGTAAGGTCATGATAGTCCTTTGACAGTCACTGTAATCCATATGATTGTCATAAGGCTGGTGAGTTGAAGAAGGGTACATCAATCTTTAATTATTTAATGTTTTAAGAGTAACACTTATGTCTTTCATTTCACCTAAGTTGAAATGTTGCTTCTGGCCGGGCGCGGTGGCTCACGCCTGTAATCTCAGCACTTTGGGAGGCCGAGGCTGGCGGATCACGAGGTCAAGAGATCGAGACCATCCTGGCCAACATGGTGAAACCTGTCTCTACTAAAAATACAAAAATTAGCTGTGTGTGGTGGCACGCGCCTGTAGTTCCAGCTACTCGGGTGGCTGAGGCAGGAGAATTGCTTGAACCTGAGAGGCGGAGGTTGCAGTGAGCCGAGATCCCGCCACTCCACTCCAGCCTGGTGCCTGGTGACAGAACGAGACTCTGTCTCAAAAAAAAAAAAAAAAAAGAAATGTTGCTTCTGATTTCCCAGCCTAGGCAGGGACAGGAAAGTTTCAGGAGCTTCCATTTGATGTTTCTAACCATAATGGTTTTTGTCCTCATCTCAAGGGACTAACGAGTGAGTTTGGCTCATTGTTAAATATATCCATCCTGATTACGACCTTAGACTAGTGAATTAGCACAGTGTGGTGTCGCGGGCCATATATCCACATGTTAATGTAATACAACAATATTTTTGGTCTTCTGTTGTCTTTGTCAGCTTTGTCCTCTTATCGTCAAGCCCTTTAAAATTCTGGGCATTATTTATCCTTAGAAAATGGTTATTCTAATAAATGGCTGTGGGTGCCTTCAGAGAATAATCAAGGGAAGTTCCATATATATATATAGTTGCTGTGATGTCTTGGTGATTTCCCTCACGGTGACTGAGACGTTTCTTCAGTTCATTTGCTTTGGTGTTGAAATGTGTAAAATGAGTAAGAGTTGTTAATTTTGTATCAAGGTAGCCGAAAGTAAACTTGAGTTAATTAGTACTTGAGTGCATTTCGTTACATAGGTTAAGGAATACCCTCACTGGCTGCTCCTTGATGTAATCCCTAAGAACTTGATGGTCTATTAATAATTCCCCATGAACTTCTGTGAATCATTCAGCTTTCCTACTTGTTGGAGTTACTGTCAAATGCTGCCACTAGGCTTCTGTTTTCTAAAATCTTGTCTGTGTTAACACTTAATAACCCAGTTTCATTACTTCTAGCATCAATTGTAATCTATAAAGGCGAAAAATTACTACTTTTTAAATATACCAGAAACACTCTCATGAGTACACTACTTATTAATTTAGAGAAAGAAATATTCCCTAGGCCCTCCAAGAGAATCAAGATAACCAATAGTTTATCTATGTTTACATAATATGTCTTTTTTTTAATATGGTGCTAAGCAGACTAGGGTTCTAAAAAAAGATGTAATATGTATTTTTTCTTAACATGGGGCTAACAGATGAGTTATTTGACCTCACTACTTTGCATATTTTGCATTTGCACCTAATTTATACTAAATCATTGTTTTCTCTTTGTGTATTTATCTATTTATTTATTTATTTATTTATTTTGCATTTGTTTTGTTTAGGTTCAGAAAAATTCATTTAAGGGACCACCCAAGCATTATATTAAGGCCAACTTAAGGTTGTTAAATGCTATGTTACAAAAGGGTGATTTATATTAGTAACTTAACTTTCAATGAGATATTTTGCATTACATCTTCACTCCAGTTTTTCAAAATCGATTTCCAATTACATCTTTCTTGTTTTTATGTGAATATATTAGGCTAGATGTGCAGGGATTTTTTTGCTGGCTAATTTCTTTCTCTCTGATTTGCAGATATAATAAGCAATGCTAAGACTAGACCCTAGCTATTGACCTAAAACACCTTAAGGAATGTAAAGACCAATTTTGAGGAGGACAGGTAACATTATTGGAGGAATATATTTCAGTTGAAGCTTCTGCATGTTATCTATTTGTATATGTGTGTGAGTGTATGTGTAGGCACACATACTATCCACTCCCTTGGTAGCATCTAAAATAAAGGAGGGCCTGTGAGTAAGCATCTTGTCTGTGTTGTTCACTAATATATATCCCAGACCTAGCAAAGAAGGTACTTATGATAATATCAGATGGATAAAAAAATTAAATTAAAGTTGTACTCAGTTGCTGCTCTTTTAGGAATCACAGTGTCTATTATATTACCATGTATATAGGATTAAATAACATAAAGCATGAATCAAAAAATGTTGAAATTGTCATATTTTGAGGGTTTGTATTTTACATTTCTGATTAACTGACAGTTGAATTATTATGAATTTAAATTAATAAGGAACTTTATGAGGTCCAAAAATGTATACAAATTTAAACTGTTTAATTGAAATTAATGCAAGTGTATTTATCCAAATCATTTTATTATTAGTCAGTTGTATATAGGAAAAGAAGAATGTATTCCAAGTATATAGTGATTATTAATTTGCAAAAGTTAGTTAAATACATTTTACTATAAGTCAGTTCTTGAAAATAAGGGTAGATGGCTCCTTGACAATGAAGATCTAAATAGCCAGTCAAGAGCACAGATGGTTCAATTAACAGAAAAAAATAAGTTTCTTTTACTAAATGCATCTTCACCCTATTTATCTGAATTTTGCCCTAATTCCTTAAAAGTTGTATGCATCCTAACATTGGGAAAAATTGGCAAGATATGCTTTAGAAAGCCACATCTGTTGGTGCTCCCATAGTGTTATTTAGAAAGATTATCTCACAACAGATGTTCATGAGTATTTTTGGAGAATAAAGTACTACAATCACATAATGTGTACTTACATAAAAAAATTAGGCCAAAAAAGCTTATTATAGATTGTTTATATGTCTAAAATGCCAAGAAGATTCATCATTATCCCAAAATATCCTAGAATATATTTTCTATAAATAAGGACACTTTCCTGGATAACAGAAATGGAATTGTCAAAGTCAGAAAATTATTAGTAAATTACCACCATATAATCCTCATCTATAATTCATGCTTTGCCAAGTTTTCTAGTAGTGTGTTTAAGGGAGAATATTCCAGACTAGAGTCATGCGTTGTTTTCATTTATTATTTCTATATAATTTTCTATCTTAAAAAATATGACTTTAATTTTTATGATCTTGGCAGTTTTAAAGATTATAGTTCAGATATTTTTACAAGTTCTTGTATTAGTCAAATGCTTCTCAAAACTACTTTAAGGTATGCATATTTAATGAAATATCATAGAAGTAAAATTTTTTTTCTAACTATATGCTATTAGTTGGCACACATTAGCTGGCACACTTTTTCTATTAGAAACACTATTAGTGATATTAACTTTGATTATTTGATTAAGGTAAGTTGTGCAATGTTCTCCATTCTAAAATTATTCTCTTCCTCTTTGCCATTAATGGCTAACGCTGAAACTATGTTACATATTATGCTCATCATTAAAATTTATTTATTTATGGGCTCACATTTTCTATTATTTGTTGTGTCTTATAATTTGTTACTAACGTCATTTTTTTTCCTGGTGAAAGTGTTCTGATTTTGCAAGTGAGGTTCTCTTAAAGCTGTTTTCTGTGTCTTTTTTTTTTTTTTTTTTTTTTTTCCTGAGACAGAGTTTCACTCTGTCTCCTAGTCTAGAGTCCAGTGTGATGATATCAGCTCCCTGCAGCCTCAGCCTCCCAGGGTGAAATGATCCTCCCATCTCAGCCTCCTGAGTAGCTGGGACTACAGGTGTGTGCCACCATGCCCAATTGTTTTTTATATTTTTAGTAGAAATGGGATTTCCCCATGTTGGCCAGGCTAGTCACAAACCCCTGTCCTCAAGTGATCTACCTACCTTGGCCTCCCAGAGTGCTGGAATTATAGGCGTGAGCCACTGTGTCCAGCTTGGTTTCTGTGTCTTTTTGATGTTTCCCTTCATTTTTTGAGAACTGCATTGGTAATTTGTAAAAACAATATTCTAGGAAAAGTATTTTCTCTGCCCCAGCCTTCAAATCAGATATTTCACCAAAAAGTCCTTGTTACTTTAAGTGGAGAATAATGTTTTGAAACCATGTTCTATATCCCATGTGTGCCCATTGTTACTAAATTGTCACTGCTCTCAGGTCCTCTTATTGAACAAAATTAAAGAAAATATCTATGGACACCTATGCACATATACATTTATATGTTTATGTTACTGCTGTCCAATACAACTTTTTAAAATTATTTTTAATTTCTTTTTAATTTTATATTGGTAAAAACACTTGACATGAGATCTTCCCTCTTAGTTGACATGAGATCTTCCCTCTTAGTTGATTTTGAAGTGTACAATACAGTACCAGCTTTTGCTCAGGGCAACAGGCTCCGTTTCTCTAGCATTCAGTGGACTGAAATCCTATCATTTCCAACAAGATCTGAGTTTCAACCTTGGAGAGTCCCTATTCTCCTTTCCAAGTTTATTCCTTTTTTGAGCACTCCACCCCAGCTCCATGGGATTATTTCTAATTGTATTTGTTACCTTTATATTAATCCTTCTCTGTTCAAGTCACTATGTGGTTTATATCTCCTGACTGGTTCTTAACTGATAAAACACATAAGTAAATACAGTTCTGCTGGGGTACTTAGGTGCATTTATAGTAATGAGCTGTGTGTGTGTGCATGCATGTGTATACATACAGAGACACACAAACATATACTATCTCTATATTTATGTCTACTTATATTGTATGCTGTTCAATATGCTACTAAATCACTACTAACCACATTATTATTGAATAATTAACATAAGGCTTTCATAAGAGAAAATTAAATATTTAATATTTATACAAACAAACAGCCATAAACATATTAATTTAAAACAATATTTATTTCCATATCTATCTGTAAATTCCATACAATGCCTTAGGGATTTTTCTAGTGATCATGCTTTCCATATTTGCACTCTCTTGCTTCCCACATCCTTACTTATTTACATACCCATTCAATCCCCTTGTGCATACGCAATCTCTTGTCATTCTCTCTTCAGTTCATCTGTGCTTTTGAATCACTCATTGTGTTGCCACTCTTGCCATTTAATAGATATTGCAGCCCTCAAGCAGGTGCTCTTCTCACTCTGAAACATATCCAGTGCCTCATCAGCCCACTTGTGCTCTAATATACTACACTTGGAAGCCTTCATAAGAACATAAACTCCTAATTCTCCTCAGCCTCTGAAACCCCATCACAATGACCTTCCATGTGGACACACTTCTCACTGCACTTAGTATATTTTATGATGTACCAGGGTGCCTTTCCTTAGAGATGGCATCCTCATGCCAGTTGGATTCTATGCACTGAGGCATCCTCTTTTGCAGATGCCCTCTTCACCCTAGACTTTCACACCTTGTGCTGGACTGCCCATCATGCATACTATACCAGTCTTGGTCAGGATTTCACACCCTGTTCTGGAATATGATATATTTATCCTCCCTTTTGGAGACAGATCTTGTGTTACTCTCAAATATGTCTTCTGACTTTTTCAGAGTGGGAATGAAAGGGAATGGAAAAGTAGGGAGAACTATCTTTGATATTTTATTTTGTTGTCATTATTTTTGTTCTACTATTATATAAGGCCATGCTTGAATTGCTATAAAGAAATACCTGGGTCTGGGTAATTAATAAAGAAAATAAATTTGATTGTCTCACAATTCTTAAGGCAGTACAGGAAGCATGATAACAACATCTGCTTCTAGGAAGGGTCTCCAGAGGCTTATAATCATGGTGGAAGGCAAAGGGGGAGCAAGCATCTCACATCCTGAGAGCAGGAGCAAGAGAGAAAGGAGAGAGGCACCACAAACATAACCAGATCTCACAGGAACTCAGAGAGAGAACTCACTCGTCACAAAGGGGATGGCACTAACCCATTCATTAAGGACATGACCCCAAGATGCAAATACCTTCTGCCAGCTCCACTTCCAACACTGGGGATTACAGTTTGACATGAGATCTGGAGGGGACAAAAATCTAAATCATATCAGTCATTAACTGACATATCAATATTATAACTGTCATCAAGCTCTGATGGTAGATTTATCTATTTACTTTTTCTATTTTATCAATTTATTTGGAGGCATCTTATGAGTACCATACAGGTGAAATATATTTTCTTAGAAAACAAAACTCTCATTATGTAGTGATTATCTTGATACCAAATAATATTTTGTCATAAAATCTATGTTATTTGATATTAACTCTTTCAATTATATTTTCTTAGTATTAGCCTAAATGTCTTTTTTAAATCTTTTTAGTTTTAACTTTGTAGCTAATTATCCTCTAAGATATTCACTGAAAATAGAATATATCTGAGTGTTTCCTTTTCTTCATATAGGTTGAAGACTTTCATTAAGTCTTCAATGACTGAAGATCTTTGTTCTTCTCTAGTTAATACTTACTCCATCCTCCCATCATTCCAGGAGTATGCTCTTCCACTCCATTGATGTTAAGCTTTGCTATGAGATTGACTTTGGCCTATGGCATTTTGAGGAAATGATTGTCTGCCTAATTTGGTAGAATTTTAAGAAGCCTGTAAGTGCCTATTCATCATTGCCTTCTGCCATGACAGCAACAGGTGCCATATAGCAACTGGTTCTTCAGCTTACCTGCAGAATCAAGGAGGCCTAGGGACCGCATCTGGACCCAATATGATACTCAGAGAAGGGTGTTGCCAATCAGCAGCAAGGTCAGTGAGCTCATATTACTGTTTATTATTTATTTTTAAAAATAATATAAATACAGCAGAAGCTGAATAATTTAGTGTTTGACAGAGAAGTGATAAAAAATAAAAAGAGGAATCCAGAAATTCTGAGATTTTAAAAATAAACATTCAGGACGAACATCACATGTTGTATTAAGAACTATTATATTAAGACACATTTGACTGTATTGATTTGTTCCCCAAAGATATATGTTCTTTTATTTAAATAAAGCTCAAGTAAAAGGAACTGAGGACACGCTAACACTAGTGTCTTCTATGTTTAAAGAATCCTTATTCAAGTGAAGAGAGCAAGATTTATTGAAAAGAATTTTACTTATGGTATGACTGGAATTAATAAAATTACAAATTTTAATAAGTAAATATTAATTGCATTTTGAGATGAATAGATGGCCAATATCACAATCGTAGACGAAGTGAAACTTGGACAATTTGAGGTAGAAATTTACTTTTGCACTTTCAGTATTTATGGACAAAAATCAAACTGAAAAAGTTGCTCAGTGAACAAGGAGGGAATCATCTCTAACACATTTTCCAATATGTTCAAGTAATGTAATAAAACAGAAACGTTCAGAGGGTGGAGCCCAAACCCATAAAGAATAATGTCCTGGCAAGCTACTACCAAGGAAAAGTATTAGGGCCTAATTTAAAAAAACTAGAAATTTCTACAGATTTCAGCTGTGTGATTTTAGCTCTTGCCTTCCTGGAACAGAACCCTGTTTCACTACCATTGTATTGCATGTCTTTCTTTTCCTCTCCTTATTTTTCTTTACTTTTTCTTATCTCTTTTCTTTCTCTTTTTCATTTCTTTCTTTTTTCACAATTTTTGTTGTTGTTCTTAAACTTCAAGTTCAAAAGGGATGACTTGTAGATCTGATATAGAAATTATCAAAAATAGACTCTGAGCTATATTTTTGATTGGTTGATACTTTTGGAATATCATTCTTAGGTTTAAATCACAGAAAATCATTCTACGATTTTCATATAGAAGGGTGGAGACTAAATATGTGTGACTCAAATAGAAGCTTTTGCCAAATCTATCATTTTGTAGCAAAATTCACTCTTCCTCCCTGTAACCTCAACAAAAGTCATATCTATTCCCTGCCTTACTGATGTGGTTTCTCACTGCGACTTGTTTTCATAGTGTGGAAGAGTCAAGAGTATCCCTGTCCTAAATAGACATGTTAAGATCTACTGGGAATTGGTTTGTTAGGGCTGGCATAACAGAACACCACAAACTAGATGTCTTAAACAACAAAACTTTATGTATTGATAATTTTGGAGTCTAGAAATCCAATATCAAGATCAAGATACTAGCAGATTTTCCTTCTCCTGAGGCCTCCCTCCTTGGCTTGCAGATGGCTGCTTTCTCACTGTGTCCCCATATGACCTTTCCTCTGTCAGTATGCATTCCTGCTCTCTTCCATTTTTGTAAAGGGCATTTAACCTTAATTATATTTTTAAAGGATCTGTCTTCAAATACAGTCACATTGAGAATTAGGACTTCAGCATATGAATTTCAAGGAGACAAAACTAAGTATGTAACACATCACAAGCATTACTTTGTGTGCGTGACAAGATAGAATTTTTTGTTTTTTTTTTTCATTTTGGGACGAGGAATGGGAACACAAGTAGAGCAACCCAAACATGTTTCAGGTCTTCTAAAGTGGAGTCATTGCAGCCAACTGCAATTTTTTTTTAAATTTATCACACAGCCCAAAATGTCATAACAGCAAAATTTTGAATGAGAAATAAATATATGTCAATGGTAATTTTTATGAAATATATTACAGCAAAATTAGCATTACTATTTCTATTTGTCTATATTTTATTTTTTATCCTGAAAATTATACCTCCTCTCTAATAAAAAAAATTGCAACCTTAGAGTTAATTTGAATTCCATTTTGTAGCTATAGTATAATTAATATCTATCCTGATAAGTTTTAATAATATAGCATATATGCTATTTAATATATCAATATACTCTATTTTTAGTAAAAAAATTAGAATATTATATAATGTGAAATGTTTACATTCATAGTTAATACTCTTATTTCTAATAAACTTACTTTTTCATTGTTTAACTGATAACATACCCATTGTTTAACTGATGTTTAATCTTCACTTTGATACTATGTTTATCTCCTCAGTGATTAAAACATCTACTTCTATATTTGAAGCAAAATAACCTAAACCAATGCCATCTACTGCAAGCAATTAAAATATTCCCACAATTATTTAGTAGACTTTTCAACCTGTAAACCCATTCTGAAAAATAAAAACAGGCATGACAGACTATGCTGTGAAAATATTTGAATATTGGTAATTATTTATCTCTTGCAAGTTATAATAGGTTTTCACTGTAAGCATCTACATTTCAGTAAATTAATTGTTTATATATTTCTCACTTCCATTTAGAGTAGATGATTCCCATTTCTTAGTTTCAGTAATGAGATTTGTTAAGCCAGAATAACACTTAACATTAGTTTATCTGTTTTATAGGGATACTTACAAAGGGACAGCAGTAATCTTTGGGACAATCCATGCTTTCTACAATATTATACTGAGCTAAACAAAGGAATCTATCAACTATTCCTGGATGATAGGTCATTTTGGTTTACAAATTTTGGAATCAATAATTATTGATGTTGACTTATTTAATACAAATGCATCTTAAAAAGAAAATTTTTATTTGTGTACACTGAAGAAAATTATTTAACATTTTACTTATGTTATTTGGTTTTTATTATGGGATTTATTCTATACATGGAGATTTGAAAACTAAAAGTATTCAATATTAGGCAAAAAAATAATTTAGGCAACTGAGTCTGCAGTCTTCATTTATCATCCTTATTTTTCTCTTTATGAAACATATGATTTATTAAACCAAACTTTCTCTCCCTGAAACTGTAGTTTTACCAAGCTAATGGATAGGAATGATAAGAACTGCACCTTCTTTCCTGTTCTGTATAAAGCAAACAAAGGAAAGGAAAGCAGGCAGGATTTCAAAAGTGTCAATCAATGAGCAATTGCAAAGATGAAAAGCGCAAGGCAGTGGCATTCTTGACAAGCTGACAATACCGACGACTCTTGATAGAAATCACTTTGAGTCTGGGTGGCTAACATAAGGTGATGTCTGACAGCTGAGTTATACAAGCAACTAAAGAAGGCAGAAAGAGGAAAGTGAACTTATTAAAGACTAAGAAATGAATAGACCATAAGGAATGGTGATGGACATCTAATTTTCCCTGTAGCCACCATAAAACACTTCCCCTTGTATTTAGGGTTCTTTCTTACATTTCTAAAACAAGTAATCCTGGGAGGAAAAATATATAGTTAGCTACATACTCATTTAAATAGTTGTTTATTATTTATTATTTCCTTTCACTAGAATTTTAACCCCAAAGGTCAAATACTTTTGTTTGATTCATTGAGTGCCATAGCCTCAAGCAATTGAATAGGACCTTGTACATAACATATATAATAAACATTTTTGATTGGATGAATGAGATAAAACAATGAGGAAATTGTACTCAACTGTCAATTCTTTTAACAGAAGTCATGTCAGTGTTGTATTCACATGTTTAAGAGAATATATAAACAGTGAATGAAAATTTAGTTTTTGTACAGGTGTTGAAAATATATAGGTAAAGTATTAGGATAGACTATAGATTCTTATCTGTGTGTTCTATTCAATATGTTAATGATTTTATTATGGAACTATAGGTTTTTTTCACTGTTAAATTTCTCACTCCTAAAAAGTGAAAGCTTATGTACCCCAATAACCATGTCACCATTCCTTCTTGAATATGTGAAAAACTAAAATTTCCAGCCCCTCTGTAGTCAAGCAAGATCATGTGATTAATGCAGATCAATGAACAATGAGCAGAAGTGGTATTAATTTTATTAAATACATCAAAAAGTGACATTGATGGACTATGAACTTTAAAAGAAAAAACAGTGTAATTATCTTTGAAAATACTTCCTGGGCATGATTTCTACTAAGATGCAAATCCTAGTTTAATTTTTGAATTATTCTTTTTCCCTCATAATTTGTATCACATTTCACATTCCCTTTTAATGGGGAACATTGCAGGCACATTTACACTTGAGGTCTTCAAAATTTCTTAAACTTTGAAAAGAATGAAAAAGAGCTTTCCAGTTGGCACTAGTGTGGGCTTAATTGCATTTAAGCGTGGATACCACCACAATCATTTGTAGTACATTTGGATACAATTTTAACATTTGTCAACAGAGCAGCACATTTTTTAAAAAGAAAAGAATAATGAAAGAGATTATTACAGGAGACAGGTATTCAAGAAATTAAGCATTGATTCTATGAGAATTACTAGAAAATAAGGAAAACTCAATATCTGTGTGTAGATACAAATGTTAAAACATATTTATGGGAAAGATGCGATCTAAAGATACTGATCTACATTTTAAATGTTTATTATTACATTCCGAGTGGACCTATTTCCTATAGCTGCCACAGAATATTGCCTCACAATCTTTTTAGAATTTCTGTAGAATGACAACACCAAAAAGAAATATAACACACAGCCACTTTCATTTCTCTTTCTTTTTGTATGTTTTGTATATGCATGTAACATAAGTACTAACTTTAAAATACACATTGGACTTGGCAAGCTCTTTTGACAGTCTTTTAAACCTTAACTTCAAACAGAAATCACAGTATAAAAACGTTGAACAATCAATATAACAAAGCACGTCTTTGGAATTAAAACTCCTGACTAAATTTTAAACTTTAGCATCTAATTTTCATTGATTGCTAATTAAACTGTGATCGTGAGCATATTAGTATTGCTTATATATCTGTATGCACTCACATACATATACAGATATACACACACATCTTATTGGTTCCATTTTTCTTGCTCTGCACACACAGACACATGCATACACACAGAGAGAAGTGTTTGTATTAAAGAATTGGCTTACACTGTTGTGGAGTCTGACAAGTCCAAAATCTAAAAAGCAGGCAAGCTGACCGGAAATTTGGCTTAGAGTTGATGTTGTGATCTTAATAATTTCTTTTTTAGGGGGAACCTTATTCCTTGCTCTTTAAGACCTTCAACTAATTGGAAGAGGCCTACTCATATTATGGAGGTTTTTCATTTTACTAAGTCTGTTCATTTAAATGCTAAAGATATCTTTGCATCTTCAGAATCTAGATTGGTGTTTGCTCACAGAATTAGGAATCATATCCTAAACAAATTAACACACAAAATTAACATTTACATTTTTTCTGTTATCAACTTAGCACCCATCCAATCCTCCTTAAAACATACTAAATCTCCAAATAATGCTAATAACAAAGTCATACTTCTCCCAGCCTGTCACAACTACCCTGTGTAAAATGAAAAATGCACTTACCCTTTCCTTACAAGAGGATGCAAAGTTCTTAATGTTCATGTCTCTTCTTGATATCCCATAACTTAAACACTATGATGTAAATTTAATTCTCACATACATGAGATGGAAATTTAATGCATATTATGTAAGATGAGGGGATAAGACAAGAATGAAACAAAACATATAACATATATAAGCACACAAACATATTCATAACAGATTAAAAAAGATGTATTCTTAACAATTGCAGTGTTCATTTCTAGAACTAGTCAAATGGCTGTAGCTGATAGGTATAATGACCTTTTTCCACTGTTTATTCAATATTCCCTTTGCTTTCAGCAGGCACATCATCAGCTGGTCATGGTTTTTTACTTGATGGAGTAACCCAAACTTTCATTCCTGAATGGCTTGGCCATTAGTAGCTCTGTATGAATTGATTTATAGATTTTATTGACTTTAATCACAGTGTATAATAATAGTGAGATAATTTAAGGGATTGCCTGTTTTGCAAAAATACTCTTCCTTACCTTCATTATAAAGAAGTAGTTCAACTTCCTCTCTGGTGAGTAATCAGAATCAATCACCATATCTAGTACACTATGTCTATTCTAAGCATGCATTTTGGAACTGGGCAAATACTCACAGGATGTATTAGGGAACCACTGAACCCATATTTAGATAGTACTGAGCTAGAACTTTATTTATCTTTTAAACTCCATCAGCCCTTACTCTGTTGGAGGACAGCAATGTTCTGGGTCTCCTGAAAATAGTGTAAGTCAGAATAAGTGTCCTGTAATACCCCCTACATTTGAACATTTATTTTTCCCTTCTGCACAGTCACCCTGTTATAAGGCCTTCAGTTCCTCTGTGGAAGACAGGGAGAAGAACTGAGTATAAATCTGGCATAGCAAGGGGCTTCTTTCTTAACTGACTATATATATACACATAACATCTGATTTCGTAAAAATCTTAGATTTGATTAAGAGTTTATTTGTAACCAGGTATTTTAGCCTGAAATTTTGTGTTTGTTTTTCAGGAATTCTGATGGCTTGTTTTCTGGCCTAACATGTGGTCTATCCTTGAGAATGTTCCATGTGCTGAGGAGAATAATGTGTTCTTCAGCGATTGGATTAAACGCTCTGTAAATATATATTAGGCCCATTTTTCTCTGTAGCAGATTTACCCTAATATTGTTATCGTTGTTGATTTTCTATCTGCATAATCTATTCAATATTGCAAGAAGGGTGTAGATGTCTCCAAATACTATTTTTTGGGTCTATCCCTGTTGCTCCAATGATATCTGCTTTATATATCTGGGTGATCCAGTGTTGGGTACATTATAATGTACAGCTTCTGCACAGCAAAAGAAACAGTCATTAGAGTGAATTGGCAACAAACAGAATGGGAAAAAATTTTTGCAATCTACCCATCTGACAAAGGGCTAATATCCAGAATCTACAAAGAACTAAAACAGTTTTACAAGAAAAAAAAAATAAGCCCATTCAAAAGTGAGTGAAGGATATGAACAGACACTTTACAAAAGAAGACATAAATGAGGCCAACAAACATATGAAAAAATGCTCATCATCACTGGTCATTAGAGAAATGCAAATCAAAACTACATTGAGATACCATCTCACGCCAGTTAGAATGGCAATCATTAAAAAATTGCGAGACAACAGATGCTGGAGAGGATGTGGAGAAATAGGAACACTTTTACACCGTTGGTGGGAGTGCAAATTAGTTCAACCATTGTGGAAGACAGTGTGGCACTTCCTCAAGGACCTAGAAATAGAAATTCCATTTGACCCAGCAATCTCATTACTGGGTATATATCCAAATGATTATAAATCGTTCTACTGTAAGGACACATGCACACGAATGTTCATTGCAGCACTGTTTACAATAGCAAAGACCTGGAACCGACCCAAATGCCCATCGATGATAGACTGGACAGGGAAAATGTGGCACATATACACCATGGAATACTATGCAGCCATTAAAAAACGATGAGTTCATGTCCTTTGTAGGGACATGGATGAACCTGGAAACCATCATTCTCAGCAAACTGACACAAGAACAGAAAATCAAACACCACACATTCTCACTCATAGGTGGGTGTTGAACAATGAGAACACATAGACCCAGGGAGGGGAGCATCACACACTGGGATCTTTGCAGGGGAACTAGGGGAGGCACAGCAGAGGGTGGGGAGTAGGGGAGAGATAACATGGGGAAAAATGCCACATTTGGTGATGGGGAGGAAACCACATTGCCATGTATGTACCTATGCAACAATCTTGCATGTTCTTCACATGTACCCCAAAACCTAAAATGCAATAAAATATATAATAATAATAATAAAATTATACATATTTATAGTGTACAATGTGATATGTTGAGATATATATAT